>JANFOE010002918.1:0-19489 GCA_025667525.1 Glebionis coronaria
TTTTAGTTTGTTTTGTATCTTTTAAGATAAATAATATCATTTAGTTTTTTCATTTTTGTATATTTTTTCGGATATTTGTCACTTGTGTCTTTTTTAGTTGGTTGTGCGTCCTTTCATCTACGTGTCATTTGTGCCTTTTTTAGTTTATTGTGTATTTTTTTTGGATACGTGTCACTTGAGTTTTTTTTAGTTGATTGTGTATTTTTTGAATGCGTATCACTTGGATACTTTTTACTTGTTGTGTATATTTCGGATAAGTATTAACTTAAATACGTATAATTTTCAGACTTTTTTTGTTTCTTGTGTATTTTTTCGGATGCGTACCACCTGAGTATATTTTTATTTGGTTGTGTGTCTTCGGGTATGTATCACTTTGGTTTTTAATTTGTTGTGCAATTTTTTGAATAAGTATCACTCGAATATTTTTAGTTGGTTGTGTAATTTTTTTCGATACGTATCACTTCAGTACTTTTTACTTGTTAACTGTGTCTTTTTTAGTTGGTCGTGCGTCCTTTCATTTACGTATCACTTAGGTCTTTTTTAGTTTATTTTGTATTTTTTGGATACGTGTTACTTGAGTATTTTTTACTTGGTTGTGTATTTTTTCAAATACGTATCATTTGGATAGTTTTTTTAGTTGTTGTGTATTTTTCGGATACGTATTACTTTGAATACTTACTTGGGTTTTTTTATTTGGTTGTGTGTCTTCAGATATGTATCACTTCCGTCTTTTTTAATTGGTTGAGCAATTTTTTGAATAAGTATCACTTGGATCTTTTTTAAGTTGGTTGTGTATTTTTTTTAGATACGTATCACTTGAGTATTTTTTTTACTTGTCACTTGTGTCTTTTTTTAGGTTGTGCATCCTTTCATTTACGTATCACTTGGGTCTTTGTTAGTTTATTGTGTATTTTTTTGGATACGTATCACTTGAGTATTTTTTTTAGTTGGTTGTGTATTTTTTCGAATACGTATCACTTAGATATTTTTTTAGTTGTTGTGAATATTTTCGGATACGTATTACTTTTGAATACATATAATTTTTAGATATTTTTTATTGTTGTGTATTTTTTCGGATACGTACCACATAAGTGTTTTTTTTTATTTGGTTTTGTGTCTTCGGATATGTATCACTTCGATCTTTTTTAATTGGTTGTGCAATTTTTTGAATAAGTATCACTTGGATTTTTTTAGTTTGTTGTGTATTTTTTTAGATACATATCACTTGAGTGTTTTTTTGTTGGTTATGTATTTTTTCAAATAGGTATCAATTAGTTCATTCTTTAGTTGTTTATTTTTTGTACGCATTTTTTTCTACCTTGTTGGTGTAAGTTATAATTAAAAATAGTTTGTTGGTGTAAGTTTCTAATTTTTTTTATGTGTGTCATACATATATCATCAATATTTAAATGTGTCACCATATAAGTATGACAAATATTTATGTGATTACAAATTTACAAAAGAAACCGAATTGGTATTTTTTTTTAGTTGATTTGTTACTGTCTATGCATCAACTCCTTAGCAAGAGATCTATAAATAAATTACCAGACATCTTGTTTTAGTTTAATATTTAACATGTTAAATTAAATTGAAAATACGAATAATGAGCTTTTAAGCAAATGTGACCGAGCATCAATTACAATATAAGTGTTGTTGTGTGATTTGCCTTCAAGCTTAATTTATTTACACAAATGCCATTTTTTTTTAATTTGATATAATGATAGCATTAATGATACATTCAACGATTGAGATCGGTTCCTATTGTTTTTATTTTAAGGGCGGTCACCACAATAACGCCCCTCTATATATAAATATATATATATATATATATATATATATATATATATATATATATATATATATATATATATATATATATATATATATATACATATATATACATATATATATATATATATATATATATATATATATATATATATATATATATATATATATATATATATATATATATATATATATATATATATATATATATACGTATATATATATATATATATATATATATATATATATATATATAAATATACGTATATATATATATATATATATATATATATATATATATATATATATATATATATATATATATACGTATATATATATATATATATATATATATATATATATATATATATATATATATATATATATATATATATATATATATATATATATATATATATATATATATATATATATATATATATATATATATATATATATATATATATATATATATATATATATATATATATATATATATATATATTGTTAGAAATACGTTTTTACGTATATTAGAAGTATCGGTCACTCCACAATAATATTCATGTTGTAATAGCTCGTAGTTAGATAATAGTTGTTAGTTACTTATTAACTTAAGTAAGAACCGGTCCATGGGCTTGTCATGGACCGGCCCAAGCCCATGTTTAGCTTGGTACTATAAATACCCCTTTCCACTAAGGAAAGGGGTTGGTTGTTGTTCCATTTCACATTTCATATTAATAAAATCTTTCAAGTATTCTCTCACTTTCTCTCTCTAGTTTCTCTCACTAGAAAACATCAACCCACTTCATAGATTCATAGGTTATCAATTTCTACATTTGGTATCAAGAGCTATGGGGTGATTTAAGGTAAGGATTGTGTTGCTTTTTTAGTTTTTGAATCTATTAGTGATCTTTAGGAAAAATCAATCTTGAATCTTGTTGTTTTTGGTGTTTTTGTTATTGGGATTGATTGATAAGGATTGGGTTTAGCTTATTTTGGTAAAAATCATAAAACTTTTTGTGGTTTTGGATCAAAAATCGGGGTTAAAAGCTTCTTTTTAAGTCTCGGAAACAATTTCTTCCAGAATTTTCCGAATAGGATTCCGAATAGGAGGATTTTCAGCATAGACAGTTTATTCCGAATAGGATTCCGAATAGGAGGAGTTTCCGAATAGAAGAAATTTTTCCGAATAGAGAATTTTTTCCGAATAGAAGAAAATTTTCCGAATAGAGAATTTTTTTTTCCGAATAGAAGTTTTTTCCGAATAGAAGATTTTTCCGAATAGAAGATTTTTTCCGAATAGCCAATTTTTCCGAATAGACACCAATTTTCCGAATAGCCAACTTTTCCGAATAGACACCAATTTTCCGAATAGCCAAAATTAGGAAATATTCCGAATTGCCATCATTCCGAATAGACCAGTTTTTCCGAATAAGCCAAATTGCCAAAATATTCCGAATTGAAGAAAACATTCCGAATAGGGGTTTTTCCGCATAAGGGTTATTCTGCATAGAGTTTATTCCGAATAGGGTATTTTTCAGCATAGGATTATTCCGAATAGGCATTATTCCGAATAAGGGTTTATTCTGAGTTTGGGTTATTCTGTATAAGCAAGTTCAAGGGGTATTTGAGTTTTTTCGACGATCTTTAGTGGATTTAATCTTGAGTTTAACCAACACAACACAAATTCTCAACCTTTCTTCACTGCTCGATCAACCGATAATCTTTGAGTCTGTTAAGTGATCACAATGAATCCAAGTTCATTAATGCCTCAGATGACATCTCTTACGGATATCTCGATCATAACGGGGACTGATAGTCGTCCACCGATGCTTATTAAAGAGGTGTTTGAGGCATGGCAAGGTCGAATGATGCAATATCTAAAGGGGAAACCGACATACGGAAGGCTTATGGTCAAATCGATTTTGAATGGTCCACTCGACTATGGTACTATTACGGTTGACAACGTGACTAGACCACGAGAATTTGAAGAACTCACTCCAGCTCAACAACTTGTTGCAGATGCAGATGAAAAAGCTCTTCAAACAATTCTTCAAGCTCTTCCCCATGATATTTATAGGATGGTAAGTCAGTATACAGTGGCAAAAGATTTATGGGAACGGTTAAAGGTGTTGCTACAAGGCACGTCTCTCACCAAACAAGAAAGGGAGTGTCAGCTGTATGATTTGTTTGATAGATTCACATACAGCCCAGGGGAAACACTACACGATTACTACTTCAGATTCACTACTCTAATGAATGATCTGAATGTATACAATCTGGTAATTGCTCCATTCCAGGTTAACACCAAGTTCTTGAATACTTTACCTCAAGCTGAATGGGGTGAGTATATTACCGATGTGAAGTTAACCCGGGATTTGCATAAGTGCAACTTAGATCAAATCTATGCTTTTCTTCAGCAACATGAGAAGCATGTGATTATGCACCGTTCTCCTCGAGGTATGTACCCAGATTCCTTAGCTTTGATGGCGAATCAACCAAGCTTATCACACAACAACACACCTTATATTTTGGGACATCAAGCCTATCATCCATCACCTTACATAACACCAACTTTTCCACAATACTCGATTTTACCACAACCTCCCACCTCACATCAGCAACAGTATCGGTTCAATGCACCTTCACCACAGTATGGTTCACAACTTCATCCAGCAAATGTTGCACCTTATGCTCAGCCTTCATATTCGTCTTATCAAGAGAATGCAGCATATCAAACAAGCTACCCTGATCAAATGAGTATTCCTTCTACTGATTATGCAGCTCATCCAGATCAAGCACTGTATTGTGATGATGAAGAAGTCCCTGTTCCTGTTTTCCAACAAGGAGCTGACCCAGTTGAAGTGCTAACTACTATGTCTGCATATCTCACAAGAACTTTAAGCAAACGAGGATTCAGAGGATCAGCTCCTACCAACAATCAGTTGAGGAATTCATCCAATTCTCGCCAACAAGCTACAATTGAGAATGGCAGGGTCATGGTTCAGCCAATTCAACCATATCAGGGGAGATCTTCCACATCAACCAATGCTCGCACAATCAATTCTGCTCCTGCTCCAATGGTCAACAATCCTCCACGGGCTAATACAGGCAAGTTGAGAATGATTACCTGCTACAACTGCAAAGAAGAGGGTCATATGTCCAGGGATTGTAAGAAACCCAAGAGGAAAAGGGATGGACAGTGGTTTGCAGAAAAGATTTATCTGGTCAATGCTCAGGCGCAAGGAAGGGAACTTGATGAAGAGGAGCTTGCATTTCTTGCTGACCCAGGGATTGCTGAACAAGACATTGTCACTACGCAGAATGCAGCTTACCAAGCCGATGATCTTGATGCGTATGATTCCGACTGTGATGACTTTCAAACTGCAAAGGCTGCTTTCATGGCAACTTTCTCCAGCTTAGGGCCAGATAAGAAATCTGAGGTACTTATTAATAACACCGATAATGCCATTGATGCTAGTATTCAACCACATCAAGTTGTGCAAGAGAGTGCTGATTCGAATGAATCTTCGGTGGTGAGTCCTTCAAACGAGGAGACAAACAATGATAGCAATATCAATGTAAGTCCCCAGACTTTGAGTGAATCACAACCGGGACCCAGTTCGCATACGCTTACTCCTGCTCAACAAGATTTGGTCATGGTTCCTGCTACATTACTTAGCCAAATGAATGCTGCACTCTTAGAAACCTTAGCTAAGAATAAGAATTTGTCTGATGAGCTTGCCTTAAGCAATGAGAAAGTACAAACTTTGGAATTAGTGCCTTCGTCTAGTGTTCTCACAAATCTCGAATATGATAATTTTAGAAACAAACAAATGGGTCACTTGCAAGAGATCGAAAACTTAAGAGCAAATCTGTCTAATGAACTTAAAGAAAAGGAGTTAGTGGTCACTAATTTTCAAAAACTTCAAACTGATTTTGAATTACTCGAATCTAAGAAGACTGAAATGGAGATTAATGCCACTAATAAGATTAGAAGTCTAGATTACTTGCTGTTAAGACAATACGCTGCTTCACAACTAGTTCACTTATTTGATGCTTCATTTAGAGAATTTAACCTATCACGTCTAAAAGGCCTTCCCCCTAATCCACGGTATGCAAAACAAGCTCTAAGACATAGTCCTAGACTTTATAATGCAACTCAATTAGGATTGGCGTTAGACCCGATTGTTTTTCCCAATGATCAAACAAGTAAGGATCTAGTTGATGAGGATCGGTCATACAATTCAGCAAAATATCCCGATTGTGATTATTTTAAAATGAATAAGGAGCTTGCTAAAACTGATTTTAGAGTTCGCTTCCATATGGATAAAGATCTCATTACAGCACCAACCTACACGATAGAGGAAGAAAGCCCTAGTACATTTCCTACACTTGTCAACATGGAAGATCCTAAGGAAATTCCAAAGAATCTTCCACCGGTTAGCACCGTATGGTTAAACTTGAAAGAGATTAACCGATACTTTACTAACTTTGACAAGGTCATTTTGGAATGTACGACTTCAAATGGCTTAAATGCCGGAGAATGGGCTTTCGAACACATGAACGAGGTGTTTAAATCTAAGATCAATCCGTTTGTCGAAAGTCTAAAAGGAAGTTTTGCATCTCTTAAGGAAAATCTTCAGTTTGAAATTGGGGAAGTTCAAAAAGTGTTTTATGAAATGGACACCGCTTACGAACTGCAACTAATTGAAAAGGAAAAGATTTTAACCGAATATGACCAATTCTTGTCTGAAGTAATCTCGTGTGATGTGCTTAGTACTGTAAATGTTAATTATTCGCATGAGCTTACATCTGCTGTGATTAATTGTGATGCTGTGAATATTTGTGAGGATATTTGTGATGATGTTTGTAATCTTTCTGTAAATGTTGCTGATACTGTAAATGAGGTAGAAAATCATTCTTGTCACGAATCTAACGCTGAGTTTTTAAAGCTACAAGATTCTTACAATTTACTTTCCCAACGCTTTAATCAACTAGAACAACATTGTATATCTTTAGAATTAAAACAACAAAATCAAAATGAAAATCTTTTGATATCAAATGTTTGTGAAAACGGCATTGAGAATAGTGACAAGATGATTGCAATTGTTAAGACATTAGAGGAAGAAATCATGAGATTGAAGAGAGAGGTATCATCAAAGGAAACATTAAGAATGGAACTAGAGGCTGCAGAGTCTAAAAACCAAGTCTTAGAAATTAGACTATCAACTGTTCTAGGGGAGATGGATCGGACAAGGCAGGGACTATCCGCTCTTTATGGTTCACTAGAAGAACGCTTCGCTTTTAATGCGGCACAGCAACAATATTATGTTGAACAACTGAACCAAAAGTGCGAAGAAATCTCTGACTTGAACATCCTGCTCATAGACAAAAATATGGTTTTAGCTGAGTTAAAGGAGACACTTCTTCTCACCCGACAAGAAGTTGTTGATAACTTAGCTACTGACTCTGCACCGTCCACTAGTGCTCCAACAACCAAGAAAGTAGTGCTTTATAAGAATCCGCTTCATAAGAGAAACCAGGTTACCTATGATGATTATATGAGGAATGCCATTAAGCATGTCGATCTTCTTAGGGATATTTTAGACGATCTTTATGCCTTAGATCCCTCAAGTAGCGACTATTATTCGGCTCATGAATATGTTAAGCGAGTTCAATATTGCTTGGCCTATTTGCAATACATAGGTACACCAGGTTCTGCACTACTTAATAATAGGCCCATTGCTGTCACTCCATTTAATAAGACTCCAGGAGCGAAACCGTCATTGGCACAATCAAGTAAGACACCTTTAAAATCTGCTGCTAATGTTCCCAATTTGCCTTCTACAGGATTAAAAGAGACTACTAAGGCTAAAGGATCGCCACTCAAGAAAGCTAAGATCAAGCCCTCCACTAGTAGTGCCACAAAGAAGAAAGTAGAAGTCCACAATAGGAATGCTAGTTCAGTTTTAAATAAAACGAATCATGTTAAGACTAAAAGCTCTGCGCCTGTGCAGCAGCCTAAACCATTCGTGAATTCTGATTTAAATTGCTGGAATTGTAATGAATGTATGTTTTCACAGCGTCATGATTTGTGTCTGATTGATCACGTTAATGAAATGAATGCTATTAAGAATGGTCTTGAATGGAAGCCAACGGGTAGAACTCGTGCCCAAGTTGGCTGGCAATGGCGTCCCACTGGTAGGACCTTTACACTAGATGGTAAAATGTGCCCTTTAACTAGGAATGCATCCATTGAGGTTAGGTCTGAGCGTCCTTTAGTTAGGAACTCTCGCACTCAAGTATGGAAACAGCGCCCTTTAATTAGGTCAGCCCCCACTTTAGTGCCTATCAGTGTAGAAATACCTCAGGATTTGAGCCAACTAGAATCCACACCACCAATTAAGAAGAAGAAGGCTAGGAAATCTAAGAAACCTAGAGTTAGCAAATCTAAGATTATTAAATCTGTACCTGCTAATAACAAGGAACACTCAGATTCCGATACCTCTACATTGTCTTTGTGTGGTGATATTTTCAGGTGGTCCAAATCATCCTGTGGTATTTGGACTCCGGTTGTTCAAAACATATGACCGGAAATCGCTCGATGCTCCGAAATTTCGTCAGCAAGTTTCTTGGTACGGTTAAATTTGGGAATGATCATATAGCAAAGATTATGGGATACGGTGAATATCAGATTGGAAACGTGACGATTTCTAGGGTATACTATGTAGAAGGTCTTGGTCACAACTTATTCTCAGTAGGACAGTTTTGTGATTCCAACCTTGAGGTTGCTTTTCGACAACACACTTGTTTCATCCGCAACTTGGAAGGAAAAGATTTGTTGAAGGGATCTCGTGGTGCAAATCTTTATACGTTGTCTCTACAAGATATGATGGCCGCCTCTCCAGTATGTCTTCTCTCTAAAGCATCCAAGACCAAGTCATGGTTATGGCATCGCAGATTATCTCATCTTAATTTTGATGCTATTAATCATCTGGCTAAAAACGAGTTAGTTCGTGGTCTTCCAAAGCTTAAATTTCACAAGGACCATTTATGTTCCGCGTGTTCAAGAGGTAAAAGCACCAAGAAATCTTACAAGCCCAAAGCTGAAGACACCAATCAAGAAAAACTTCATCTTTTGCATATGGATCTTTGTGGGCCGATGAGAACTGAAAGTGTGAGCGGTAAGAAATTCATTCTCGTCATTGTGGATGATTTTTCCAGGTTTACATGGGTTAGATTTTTACGTACAAAGGATGAAGCACCGAAGGCTATCATCACTTTTCTGAAGTTCATTCAGGTACGTTTGAATACCACTGTCCGCCGTATTCGTACAGACAATGGTACAGAGTTCGTCAACCAGACCCTTCGTGATTATTATGAAGGAGTTGGTATATCACATGAAACATCCGCTGCACGCACTCCACAACAAAACGGTGTCGTTGAAAGACGAAATCGCACACTTATGGAAGCTGCTAGGACCATGCTTATTTATGCGAACGCTCCATTGTTCTTGTGGGCAGAGGCTATTTCTACTGCATGTTTCACCCAAAACCGTTCTATCATTCAGAAACGCCATGGAAAAACACCTTATGAGCTTCTACATGACCGCAAACCCGATGTTTCATTTTTCCATGTGTTTGGTGCTCTGTGTTATCCAAACATCAATAGTGAGAACTTGGGTAAGCTTCAACCAAAAGCAGACATAGGTATTTTCATTGGTTACTCACCGTCCAAAAGAGCATACCGAATCTATAACCGTCGTCTTGGCAAGATTGTAGAAACTATGGACGCTGATTTCGACGAGCTGACAGCGATGGCTTCTGAGCAACACAGCTCTGAACCCGCGCTTCATGAGATGGGACCCGGTGCTATAAGTTCCGGATTAGTTCCCAACAATCCTACTTCTACATCATTTTTACCACCATCAAGGCCCGAGTGGGATAAACTGTTTCAACCGTTGTTTGATGAATTCTTCGATCCCCCGACTGATGAAGTTCCAGCACCTGTAGTAATTGCTCCAATACCTGAAGTGGTTGCTCAAGTTAATGAACCTTTATCTAACGCATCTACAATTCACATTGAACCGGATGCACCTTCACCAAGTGATTCTCAAACTACACCTGAATCATCACCCCTACTTGTGCCTAATGATGTAGAAGAGGATTCTACTGATCACGACTTGGAATATGCTCACTTGCAAGAGCTTCCTTTCTTTGGTGTAGCGATCCCTGAAAACCCTTCAGCCGCGTCTACCTCAGAAGAAGCTCCATCTATTGTTCACTCCAGACCACCTAGGATTGAAAACCATAGCACTAAATGGACAAAAGATCACCCAATTAGGAATGTCATTGGAGATCTAGATCGACCAGTCTCTACACGCCATCAACTACAAGAGAGTGCACTATATTGTTACTTTGATGCATTTCTCTCTGAAGTTGAACCCAAAAATTGGCAGCAGGCTATGACCCAATCATCTTGGATCGAAGCTATGCAGGAGGAACTCAATGAATTCAAATGACTTGAAGTATGGGAATTGGTTCCTCGCCCTGACAAGGTTAACATCCTTACTTTGTTATGGGTTTATAAGGTTAAACTTGATGAGATGGGTTCGGTATTGAAGAATAAAGCAAGATTGGTCGCTAGAGGATATAAACAAGCCTTGGGTATAGACTTTGAGGAATCTTTTGCTCCTGTGGCTAGATTGGAGGCGATTAGACTATTCCTTGCGTTTGCTGCTCATATGAACATGATCGTCTATCAAATGGATGTGAAGACGGCATTTTTGAACGGTGAACTAAGGGAAGAGGTTTATGTTAGTCAACCGGATGGGTTCGTGAGTACGGAGTCTCCTAACCATGTGTACAAGCTTAAGAAGGCTCTCTATGGGTTGAAACAAGCTCCACGCGCGTGGTATGATCTCCTGTCAACATATCTCATGTCGGAAGGCTTCTCCAAAGGCAAAGTGGACCCCACTCTATTCACTCTCAAGGACGGCAACGACATGCTTCTGGTACAAATTTATGTTGATGATATAATTTTTGCTGCCACTAACATAGAATTGTCTAAACAATTTGAGAAGATAATGTCCACACGCTTTCAGATGTCGATGATGGGAAAAATTTCATTTTTCTTAGGATTACAGATTTCTCAGAATCCCAGAGGCATCTTTATTAATCAATCCAAATATGCTCTAGAATCTCTTAAGAAATATAACTTTGAGAATTGTGACCCCGTAGACACTCCAATGGTGGAGAAATCCAAGTTAGATGAAGATAGGGATGGGATTATTGTTGATCCGAAACTTTACCGTGGAATGATTGGCACCCTTCTCTATCTGACTGCTAGCAGGCCTGATTTGCAATTTGCTGTATGCATGTGTGCCCGGTATCAGGCTCGGCCTACCGAAAAGCACTTACATGTTGTGAAAAGGATCTTTCGGTATCTAAAAGGAACACTTCATCGTGGTCTATGGTATCCGAAAGATTCCTCGATTGCCTTAATATCATACGCAGATGCCGATCATGCTGGATGTCAAGATACGAGGCGTAGCACTTCTGGATCTGTGCAACTCCTAGGAGATAGATTGATCAGTTGGTCTTCAAAAAGGCAGAAAAGCGCTGCAATATCAAGCACGGAGGCTGAATACATCGCCATGTCCGGTTGTTGTGCTCAAGTTCTTTGGATGAGATCACAATTAACTGACTACGGTCTTGGATTTAACAAAATCCCGATGTATTGTGACAACAAGAGCGCCATTGCCCTTTGCTGCAACTATGTTCAACACTCCCGGGCCAAGCACATAGACATTCGCTACCATTTCATTAAGGAGCAGGTGGAGAACGGAGTGATCGAGCTGTATTTTGTCACTACTGAGTACCAGCTGGCGGATATGTTCACCAAAGCCTTAGATCGAGGACGAATCGAGTTTTTGATCGACAAGCTTGGCATGAAATCATTCACTCCAGCGACTCTCAAAGAGTTGGCAGAAGAATCAGCTGAATAGTTGTGGTAAACTATTCAGAGTATCCTTTGGTTGTGATCATGTATATTATCGTAAATATATAAACCACAAAAGAAAATACAAAAATATAAAACCAAGAAAAACCATAAAAAATATAAAACCTAGAAAAACCATAAAAATTATAAAATCAAGAAAAACCAAAAATATTTTTCGTTTTAAATCGGGCATGTCTTTTAGTACGGTAATATTTACGGCCTTAGATATGTCGATCAATATTGACACGGTGCCATAAATAGAGTCCGTATAAAAGTTGTACTTTTTTAAAACATGCCCATAATGGCTTGTAGTTATTTCTGACTGCAACCCGGTTTTCACATTAAAGTCACGTATTTCCTTGGAAAACGTTGGCTCAGAACGGGAATTAATTTTCTCGGGCGTGATTTACAAGCCAAATCATGCAAAGGGATCAAGTTTACTTTACAACTTGGTCTAGCACGAATTTGTGTACGTCTCAGTGCATTAATTTGTTAAAATAAGAGAAATCTTATTGACACCACGAATCAAACTTTTTCAAGATATCAATTGGGAAATGTTTTTCATCATCATGTGCCTCGTTAAACAATGACTACAGCTCTTTAAATAGAAAACGGGTCATCGTTTAAGGGGGAGAAAATGTTTCATCATCTTTCACATCAAAAAGATCTTCAAAAGTTTTCAAGGAAACTCACAAAGCTTGATGGTTAATGGTTGGATTGCTTTGGCATATGTCTTGTTGTTGCTTATAAGTTTGTTGTGGATTGTGCTTGTGTTAAGTTAAGTTAATCACTAAGGCTCGAATAGTTAACATAAGATAGGGTCACAATGGCTAGTATCAAAACTTGGTAACCAAAAGAATGAGTGAATGAAGCAAAAAGAAAATTCAGGGGGCAAAGTTGACAAACTTGTCCAAACTTGTGGAAAATTTTGACCTAGTCAAAAGTTATCCCCCCCGTTTTGTTTCTATTCCCATTCACTATTCTTGTTTAATCACTTGCCGCCATTAACAAAGCTTACACACACATTCACGAAATCAATCAAACTCGACTCAAATCCGTTATTCTCTTGATCAGATCTTCACAAAAGGTATTCAAACGGATTAATTTTTTCATATACATCAATTCAATTAACTCTTTTTAATTGGAAATCAAACGAATCAAATTACTGATTAATTAGGGTTAATTAATTTGGGGGTTTTGCTTGAGTTGTATTCGGAATAGGTTTAATTGCACTAAATTGGCCTTTAGAACATTTGAATCAAACGGATTAAGTGCCTAAATAGAAGAATCGTAACTGTTGAAAACTTTCCGAATAGAACATTTTTTCCGCATAGGGCAAAAGTTCCGCATAGGGCAAAAATTCCGCATAGGGAAAAGTTCCGAATAGGGCAAATTTTTCCGAATAGGGAAAATTTTCCGAATAAGGCAATGTTCCGAATAGCTCAAAAGTTCCGAATAAGGCAAATGTTCCGAATAGGGCAAATGTTCCGAATAGGGCAAATGTTCCGAATAGGGCAAATGTTCCGAATAGGGCAAAATGTTCCGAATAGGGCAAATGTTCCGAATAGGGCAAATGTTCCGAATAGGGCAAATGTTCCGCATAGGGCAAATGTTCCGAATAGGGCAAATGTTCCGCATAGGGCAAATGTTCCGCATAGGGCAAATGTTCCGCATAGGGCAAATGTTCCGAATAGGGCAAATGTTCCGAATAGGGCAAATGTTCCGAATAGGGCAAATGTTCCGAATAGGGCCAAAGTTCCGAATAGGGCAAATGTTCCGAATAGGGATAATGTTCCGCATAGGGAATTTATTCCGCATAGGCCAAAAAGTTCCGAATGGGGAATTTATTCCGCATAGACCAAATGTTCCGCATAGCCCAAATGTTCCGCATAGGGAATTTATTCCGCATAGCCCAAATGTTCCGCATTGCCCAAATGTTCCGCATAGGGAATTTATTCCGCATAGGTCAAAAGTTCCGAATAGCCTTTTTATTCAGAATAGGGATGTTTTTCCGCATAGGCCTATTATTCCGAATTGAGTGATTATTCCGAATAGAAGATGTTTGTATGGTTTCAAAGCTTAAGGGATTATGTCATATGTACAATGCTTAGGTTTAAAGTCATAATGATATTCATACTTGTTTGTATCAACTTTTGTGTTTTATCTTAAGCAGAGACGATGACTAACCCTACCGTACAACAACTACAACACAACAGAGCCGCCGCCATTGCTGAAGCCAAGACTCTAAAGTTTATTCCGAACAACTACCGTCTGAAGGAGGTATCTCACTCTACCCATAATGCTTTTAAGGTAGGTACAGCCATGCTTGATAAATCTCATTTCAAGCATGCGCTAAGGAGAAGTGCTTCAGTACCCTACGACTACCTTTACGAGTTCTGGGCTACCAAAGAGAAGACGTCCAACAAAATCACTTTTTCCTTGGACAACAAGCAGCAGACGCTTACTGTGTCAAACTTTAGGAAGATTTTTGGATTTCGGCCGACACTCAAAGACTTATCATACTCAGCCAACCCGACTAAGGACCAGATCATGGAGATGTTCACCGCCATTGGATGTCTTGACATACGAACCCCGTCTGAGTTTACTACCGCCAAAGTCGGCCAACCATGGAAAGCTATTTTTGGGATTCTTAGCCGATGCTTGACACCCAAGACAACTGGGTATGATGCTGTTCGTCCACCAATCATCAAGATGTTTTATGGTATGTTCAAAGGTATGGGTATTGATTATGCATCACTGCTGTGGGAGGAGTTTACTTTTCAACTCTTCACTAACACAAAGGGTAAAATCAAAACTTACCAGTACCCTAGGTTTATTAAGTTGATCATACATTACTTTATGGAAAATGATGCATCCATTAACAAGCTTGCAGGTAGTCGTCACCACATGATAGATGATGATGATTTAGTAGACTTAAGGCAGGAAACTCATTCGAATACGGTTATTCCTGGTCCCATTCCCAGTCATCTTCTGACCGATGAGATCATTGAATCTGATGATTACAAGAACTTGCTCACGGAGATTGAGAAACAACGAGCAAGCCTTCTAGCAGGTGAAGACTCATCTACCACGGTTAAAAGCAAAGGTAAAAGGAAGCAAGCAGATTTACCTGAGCCCAAAACCAAGAAGAAGAAGACAGAGGGTAAGAAAGGAAAGGGTAAGGCTGATGAGATGCGTTTGCGTGACGAAGAAAATATTGCTGATCCTGCTCTTGAGAAAACTGAGAAACAAATGATGAAGACAGCCATTCAAAGGAGCAGGAAAGATACTGGTGGTAGTGGTTCAGGTGTAAGAGTAGACGTTGAGGATGAGTACATGGAACCTGATGATGTTGATGAGTTTGGGTCACCTGAACATTATTCCACTTCGAAGGAGCCATCAATCCCTGTTTCTACACCACCTCCTCCACCTACTCAACCTTTAACAACTCAACCTCCACCAACTCAACCATTACCAACCAAACAGGTTTCTACACCACTTCCTCCACCACCACCAAAGCCCATCCTTAGCACCGCAGTCACAACTGAGCCTATTCCCTCAACCCAGAGCAGCTCTGCAACATCTGCAATGGCAGCAATAGTGATGGCCGAGATGTTGGATAAACACATGGATAAACAAAAGAGCGAAATGGATGAACTTCGCCAAGAGTTACAAAGACGAGCTCAAAGTGAAGAAGCATCTAAGAAGGCTCAAGAAGAGTTGATTGCCAAGTTCGCTGCAGACATGGAAGCTACACGTAAAGCTCATGCAGAGGAACTTGCTCAGGTTAAAAAGGATGAAGCTAATAGGCATCAAGCACGAATCAAGAGACTTAAAGCTATTAAGGATGACCTTAAAGAACAAAAAGACGCTCTTGAAGCTACTATTGAGCAGAAAGTGAAAGACTCCGTTGAATCCCTAATGCCTAAACTGCGTGATGATTTGAAGACGCTTGCTGCTGATAACTTGATGATCAAGTCATCCAATCCTTCAGAAGCCGCCTACAAGATCGCATATGACTTGACGGATTTTGAACTGAAGAAGATCCTTAAGGCTCGAATGAAGGAACTTGGATCGTTTGATAAATCGAGGAAACAACGGGCTCTCTTCAAATCCCTGAATGACGCTATCATGGAGGATGATAGGTTGTTCAAGACGTTTGGAAGTGTGGTACCCTACCACATTCTCCCTGAAGAAGAACGGGAAGAGAGTGAGGAAGACGAGGGTACTGGTGGAGAGGAGGAAGAAGAAGAAGAAGAAGATAAGAACGAGGAGGATGATGAGGATGAGAATGATGATGATGATGAGGATGATGAAGATGATGATGAGGATGAGGATGAGGATGGTGATGATGAGGATGCAGATGATGATGATAATGATGGTAACGATGGTGGTGATGGTCACCAGGAGAGTGTTAAGGGGAGCAATGCTGATAAAGGTGAACAGCGTGAGAAAGGGGATAAGGGCGCCAGCTCAAAGAAAGTGGTTAAGTCTGGCACCAAGTCAAAGAAAGATGCAGCACCAAAGGAGAAGTCTACATCCACGGAATCAAGACGATCGAAGTGGCGCCATGACGTGAATGCCACTACAGGGTCATCTATTCCTGGTACATTTATCCATGCATCAATACCTGTTACCACTAACCCCGTTAGTTCTTGTGTTGTTACCCCTGTGATTGCAGAATCAGTAACCGAACCAGAAGCTGCACAACACTCACCCGTCCATGACACTGCTGAAATGCCTGAATCTGAACAAGCAGATGTTCACGTCTCCACTCCTCAGCAACAAAACCCACAATCTACTATACCTGAACCAAGCACAAGGAACTGGGAGGACACGTTGGAAATCGACGAGACTGCTCCACCACAGGCTTGGATCACGGCAGCGGCGCAGTATGATCCGATCACCGACGCCGACAAAGAAGTCTTGTACCTTCGTATCCGAAGTCCGATTGACTTATGTGCATTTCTTGCTCATGAGTATAAGACTTCGGTTACTCCATCTTTGGTGAAGAAAGTACTGAAGGATAAAAGACTTCGCGCCAAAACCCGGTTGACCCAAATGGAGTTCGAATACTATGCCGAGGAGATCCTGAAGGCTCTGAATACCGTTCAACGGCCAGGTCTTCATGAATCAGAAAGAGCTCCACCTCCAATGGATCAAGATAATCAGATTGCTCTTGACTTCTTTGTCACCAATGATCTGGTGTATCTACTGAAGGGGTCATCAAAGTACGCAACATCCCTGACATTGCTGAAAGCTGCCAACTGGGGGACAATACCCTTTATCGAGGAAAAGGTAAACCGACTCTGGGTCCCTAAGATAAATCGTACTTATGATATGTATGCTGTCATAGGTGCATCTCATTGGGACGAACGAGTCCGAAGGGCGTACAGGGGTTGCTGCTTGGTCAATTCTGGAAGCAAGGTTAGATCCGACATCCGCATCTCCAGCATTTTAGGGATAAAAACTGAAGCCAAGAATGGCTACTATCATGTGACGGAGATTCGTTTGAAAAGGGAGGATGACAGGGAATACAAAATCCAGCAGGGAGATTTTTCCATCATTCGCCTTGAGGATATTGAAGATATGCTGCTTCTGATGACCAGAGATCAACTCACCCATATTCCTCGTGAAGACCTCATTGCTTTGAATACAGCACTTCGTATGTTCACACGAAGCGTTGTCATCAAGACACGAGTTGAAGATCTTCAGTTGGGAGTCGAAAGCTATCAGAGGAAGCTCAATTTAACCCGTCCTGTGAATCAAGTGTTACCTCAACATGTAGCAAGATGTCCCTATACCGGCATTTCTGTCCCGAATTACGGCATTTTCTACTTGAACAGTCGAGGGTTGATGAAGTTTATGAGGGTGGGGGAGCTTCACAAGTATAGTGATGGAACTCTTATACAAGTCAGAGGAAAGTTGGAGCATCTGAACTCGGGTAAGACTTTGCCAGAAATGACGGAGGATTGGCATCCAGGTTATAAGCAGATGGCGAAGTACGTGATCAAAAAGATCGATCAAAAGCTCCGTGAACGTAGGTTGATGAGGAGCTTGGAAAGATTCGTGGGTGGTAGACCATATGGAGTGCACTACAGGACACTGCAACGATCCATCTGAAGGGTCGTACATTTCAGGTCACTCTATATTGGTATTATTTGTGAATATGTATATTTGTGAATAATGTGCTTTAATGGCTTGTTGTAGTGTTAAGGTATGATAATTTTTCAAGAATTTCTCACGAGATTCTAAATCTTTCAAAATATATCATACTAAAGCACTACAACTACCCCTTATTAACTTAAGGGGGAGCAATCATTTGTTCTATGGCCAAACATCAATTTCATTTTTACCCAAAGACCGGTTAATCCATTCAATATCCCAAATATTAATGGTTAACATTTTGGATAAGGGGAGAAAATGGGATTAAGGAGATTTAAATGATACTTGGCTAAAATGAAAAAGACTTAAAGATTATCCAACTTAATATGTGTAAAAGCACGTGTTAAGGGGGAGCGTTTTTTGATGAACAAAACACCTAGGGTACAAAACTTTTGATTTCAATATCACAAGTACTTTAGGTGATTTTCAATGATTTTTCATGGTGGCAATTCCTTCCCAAAACACGCTTAATTCACGACGGATGTGGTGACAAAAGGGTGGTAGGAATAGGTTTAGTCCAATGATTCATCAGAGCCGATGGAATCTTCCCAAGGACAATTCCCTAGATAGAATTAGAAGTCCTAGGAAAGATGGAGAAAGAATGTGAACGTAGCTGAATGCCGACCAAGTACTTAAGCTAGCACTGGAACAATCACAACAAGGTGCTAGTGATGACGTATTGGTAAGCATTGAAGGGGTTGAAGAATGAAAAAGAAATGTAAAGATAAAGGGTGTAAAGAAAGAAGCCCTCCTTACAACTTTAGGCAGAAACCGGGTCAATACATATGCTATTGAGGTCATTTTTGCTAATGATTCTCGGTATTGAAGAAAGACATCATGGACCCAGTGATGCAATGCACAACCCTTCCCCAGCTAACTCAAATATCTCTCAAAAGGTATTTGTTTTAATCACACGGAGATCAACACGTTATCTATTGGTTTATTCACTCCGAATAGACTGGTATTGAAAAGGTGGCACTCCTCTCCAGCCATCGCTCACTAAATCAAAACGCACAATCGAGTCTAGAGCCAAGAGATCATCAAAAGTCTCATTAGGACACTTTCCATTTATTCCTTGCTTTCTCACACACTGTGAAAAGTAAGAGATTTTCATGAGTCCTACGCAGTATTCCTGCAATATTGCCAGAACATCCGAGTAATACGCAAGTATTACAATGAAGATGGAAATCCTGCTTGAGCCAACATCAAACAAGCTCATGGTAGGTTACACGTGCGGTTCTTTTAGAACCAATCTTGTGAAAAACTGGAAGGTAACAGTGGTTTAATTCTTAATTGAACTTAAACTCGTTCCAGGCCTCTTCGCATTATCATATGATCTTGCCAGAACACTCAGAGTGACTCTTTATTGACCACAGTGACGAGTGGAAATCCTTCTAGTGTCAACATCAAACAGCACTTGGTAGGTAACGCGCAAGATTCTTTATGAATTGAGCTCGTGACAACTGGAAAGCAACGATGGTGAAAATCTTAATTGAAATTCACTTGTTCCAGGTTTCATGAATTGACGGCTTTT
>JANFOE010002920.1:0-7500 GCA_025667525.1 Glebionis coronaria
GGAATATACGGTACTGCAATAAAATAATGCAGTATGATATACACTAATTTTGTAGATATACGGTAATGCAATAAAACACTAATGTTGTAGAATATATTGTAATGCAATAAAACATAACTGTTGTAAAACACTAATGTTGTAAAATATACGGTAATGTTGTAGAATATACGGTAATGTTGTAGAATATTACATTACTGTTGTAAAATATACGGGTATTTTTGTAAAACACTAATGTTGTAAAACACTAATGTTGTAGAATATACGGTAATGTTGTAGAATATATAGTAATGTAGTTGGATATAAAATAATGCAATATGATATACACTAATGTTGTAAAATATACGGTAATGCAATAACATAATGCAATAAAACACTAATGTTGTAGAATATACGTTAATGCAACAAAACATAACTGTTGTAAAACACTAATGTTGTAGAATATACGTAATGTTGTGGAATATACGGTACTGCAATAAAAATAATGCAGTATGATATACACTAATGTTGTAGAATATACGGTAATGCAATAAAACACTAATGTTGTAGAATATACGGTAATGCAATAAAACATAACTGTTGTAAAACACTAATGTTGTAGAATATACGGTAATGTTGGAGAATATACGGTAATGTTGTAGAATATACAGTAATGTTGTAGCATATACGGTACTGTTGTAAAACACTAATGTTGTAGAATATACCGTAATGTTGTAGAATATATAGTAATGCAGTTGGGTATAAAATAATGCAGTATGATATACACTAATGTTGTAGAATATACGGTAATGCAATAAAATAATGCAATAAAACACTAATGTTGTAGAATATACGGTAATGCAATAAAACATAACTGTTGTAAAACACTAATGTTGTAGAATATACGGTAATGTTGTAGAATATACGGTAATGTTGTAGAATATACGGTAATGTTGTGGAATATACGATACTGCAATAAAATAATGCAGTATGATATACACTAATGTTGTAGAATATACGGTAATGCAATACAACACTAATATTGTAGAATATACGGTAATGCAATAAAACTTAACTGTTGTAAAACACTAATGGTTGTAGAATATACGGTAATGTTGTAGAATATACAGTAATGTTGTAGAATATACATTAATGTTGTAGAATATACGGTACTGTTGTAAAACACTAATGTTGTAAAACACTAATGTTGTAGAATATACGGTAATGTTGTAGAATATATAGTAATGCAGTTGGGTATAAAATAATGCAGTATGATATACACTAATGTTGTAGAATATACGGTAATGCAATAAATAATGTAATAAAACATTAATGTTGTAGAATATACGGTAATGCAATAAAAACATAACTGTTGTAAAACACTAATGTTGTAGAATATACGGTAATGCTGTAGAATATACGGTAATGTTGTGGAATATACGGTACTGAAATAAAATAATGCAGTATGATATACACTAATGTTGTAAAATATACGGTAATGCAATAAAACACTAATGTTGTAGAATATACGGTAATGCAATAAAACATAACTGTTGTAAAACACTAATGTTGTAGAATATACGGTAATGTTGTAGAATATACGGTAATGTTGTAGAATATACAGTAATGTTGTAGAATATACGGTACTGTTGTAAAACACTAATGTTGTAGAATATACGGTAATGTTGTAGAATATTTAGTAATGCAGTTGGGTATAAAATAATGCAGTATGATATACACTAATGTTGTAGAATATACGGTAATGCAATAAAATAATGCAATAAAACACTAATGTTGTAGAATATACGGTAATGCAATATAACATAACTGTTGTAAAACAATAATGTTGTAGAATATACGGTAATGTTGTAGAATATACGGTAATGTTGTAGAATATACGGTAATGTTGTATAATATACAGTAATGTTGTAGAATATACGGTACTGTTGTAAAACACTAATGTTGTAAAACACTAATGTTGTAGAATATACGGTAATGTTGTAGAATATATAGTAATGCAGTTGGGTATAAAAAAATGCAGTATGATATACACTAATGTTGTATAATATACGGTAATGCAATAAAATAATGCAATAAAACACTAATGTTGTAGAATATACAGTAATGCAATAAAACATAATTGTTGTAAAACACTAATGTTGTAGAATATACGGTAATGTTGTAGAATATACGGTAATGTTGTGGAATATACGGTACTGCAATAAAATAATGCAGTATGATATACACTAATGTTGTAGAATATACGGTAATGCAATAAAACACTAATGTTGTAGAATATATTGTAATGCAATAAAACATAACTGTTGTAAAACACTAATGTTGTAAAATATACGGTAATGTTGTAGAATATACGGTAATGTTGTAGAATATACATTACTGTTGTAAAATATACGGTATTTTTGTAAAACACTAATGTTGTAAAACACTAATGTTGTAGAATATACGGTAATGTTGTAGAATATATAGTAATGCAGTTGGATATAAAATAATGCAATATGATATACACTAATGTTGTAAAATATACGGTAATGCAATAACATAATGCAATAAAACACTAATGTTGTAGAATATACGTTAATGCAACAAAACATAACTGTTGTAAAACACTAATGTTGTAGAATATACGGTAATGTTGTGGAATATACGGTACTGCAATAAAATAATGCAGTATGATATACACTAATGTTGTAGAATATACGGTAATGCAATAAAACACTAATGTTGTAGAATATACGGTAATGCAATAAAACATAACTGTTGTAAAACACTAATGTTGTAGAATATACGGTAATGTTGGAGAATATACGGTAATGTTGTAGAATATACAGTAATGTTGTAGAATATACGGTACTGTTGTAAAACACTAATGTTGTAGAATATACCGTAATGTTGTAGAATATATAGTAATGCAGTTGGGTATAAAATAATGCAGTATGATATACACTAATGTTGTAGAATATACGGTAATGCAATAAAATAATGCAATAAAACACTAATGTTGTAGAATATACGGTAATGCAATAAAACATAACTGTTGTAAAACACTAATGTTGTAGAATATACGGTAATGTTGTAGAATATACGGTAATGTTGTAGAATATACGGTAATGTTGTGGAATATACGATACTGCAATAAAATAATGCAGTATGATATACACTAATGTTGTAGAATATACGGTAATGCAATACAACACTAATATTGTAGAATATACGGTAATGCAATAAAACTTAACTGTTGTAAAACACTAATGTTGTAGAATATACGGTAATGTTGTAGAATATACAGTAATGTTGTAGAATATACATTAATGTTGTAGAATATACGGTACTGTTGTAAAACACTAATGTTGTAAAACACTAATGTTGTAGAATATACGGTAATGTTGTAGAATATATAGTAATGCAGTTGGGTATAAAATAATGTAGTATGATATACACTAATGTTGTAGAATATACGGTAATGCAATAAAATAATGTAATAAAACATTAATGTTGTAGAATATACGGTAATGCAATAAAACATAACTGTTGTAAAACACTAATGTTGTAGAATATACGGTAATGCTGTAGAATATACGGTAATGTTGTGGAATATACGGTACTGAAATAAAATAATGCAGTATGATATACACTAATGTTGTAAAATATACGGTAATGCAATAAAACACTAATGTTGTAGAATATACGGTAATGCAATAAAACATAACTGTTGTAAAACACTAATGTTGTAGAATATACGGTAATGTTGTAGAATATACGGTAATGTTGTAGAATATACAGTAATGTTGTAGAATATACGGTACTGTTGTAAAACACTAATGTTGTAGAATATACGGTAATGTTGTAGAATATTTAGTAATGCAGTTGGGTATAAAATAATGCAGTATGATATACACTAATGTTGTAGAATATACGGTAATGCAATAAAATAATGCAATAAAACACTAATGTTGTAGAATATACGGTAATGCAATATAACATAACTGTTGTAAAACAATAATGTTGTAGAATATACGGTAATGTTGTAGAATATACGGTAATGTTGTAGAATATACGGTAATGTTGTAGAATATACGGTACTGTTGTAAAACACTAATGTTGTAAAACACTAATGTTGTAGAATATACGGTAATGTTGTAGAATATATAGTAATGCAGTTGGGTATAAAATAATGTAGTATGATATACAGTAATGTTGTAGAATATACGGTAATGTTGTAGAATATACGGTAATGTTGTAGAATATACGGTAATGTTGTGGAATATACGATACTGCAATAAAATAATGCAGTATGATATACACTAATGTTGTAGAATATACGGTAATGCAATACAACACTAATGTTGTAGAATATACGGTAATGCAATAAAACATAACTGTTGTAAAACACTAATGTTGTAGAATATACGGTAATGTTGTAGAATATACAGTAATGTTGTAGAATATACATTAATGTTGTAGAATATACGGTACTGTTGTAAAACACTAATGTTGTAAAACACTAATATTGTAGAATATACGGTAATGTTGTAGAATATATAGTAATGCAGTTGGGTATAAAATAATGCAGTATGATATACACTAATGTTGTAGAATATACGGTAATGCAATAAAATAATGCAATAAAACATTAATATTGTAGAATATACGGTAATGCAATAAAACATAACTGTTGTAAAACACTAATGTTGTAGAATATACGGTAATGCTGTAGAATATACGGTAATGTTGTGGAATATACGGTACTAAAATAAAATAATGCAGTATGATATACACTAATGTTGTAGAATATACGGTAATGCAATAAAACACTAATGTTGTAGAATATACTGTAATGCAATAAAACATAACTGTTGTAAAACACTAATGTTGTAGAATATACGGTAATGTTGTAGAATATACGGTAATGTTGTAGAATATACAGTAATGTTGTAGAATATACGGTACTGTTGTAAAACACTAATGTTGTAGAATATACGGTAATGTTGTAGAATATTTAGTAATGCAGTTGGGTATAAAATAATGCAGTATGATATACACTAATGTTGTAGAATATACGGTAATGCAATAAAATAATGCAATAAAACACTAATGTTGTAGAATATACGGTAATGCAATATAACATAACTGTTGTAAAACAATAATGTTGTAGAATATACGGTAATGTTGTAGAATATACGGTAATGTTGTAGAATATACGGTAATGTTGTATAATATACAGTAATGTTGTAGAATATACGGTACTGTTGTAAAACACTAATGTTGTAAAACACTAATGTTGTAGAATATACGGTAGTGTTGTAGAATATATAGTAATGCAGTTGGGTATAAAATAATGTAGTATGATATACACTAATGTTGTAGAATATACGGTAATGCAATAAAATAATGTAATAAAACATTAATGTTGTAGAATATACGGTAATGCAATAAAACATAACTGTTGTAAAACACTAATGTTGTAGAATATACGGTAATGCTGTAGAATATACGGTAATGTTGTGGAATATACGGTACTGAAATAAAATAATGCAGTATGATATACACTAATGTTGTAAAATATACGGTAATGCAATAAAACACTAATGTTGTAGAATATACGGTAATGCAATAAAACATAACTGTTGTAAAACACTAATGTTGTAGAATATACGGTAATGTTGTAGAATATACGGTAATGTTGTAGAATATACAGTAATGTTGTAGAATATACGGTACTGTTGTAAAACACTAATGTTGTAGAATATACGGTAATGTTGTAGAATATTTAATAATGCAGTTGGGTATAAAATAATGCAGTATGATATACACTAATGTTGTAGAATATACGGTAATGCAATAAAATAATGCAATAAAACACTAATGTTGTAGAATATACGGTAATGCAATATAACATAACTGTTGTAAAACAATAATGTTGTAGAATATACGGTAATGTTGTAGAATATACGGTAATGTTGTAGAATATACGGTAATGTTGTAGAATATACGGTACTGTTGTAAAACACTAATGTTGTAAAACACTAATGTTGTAGAATATACGGTAATGTTGTAGAATATATAGTAATGCAGTTGGGTATAAAATAATGTAGTATGATATACAGTAATGTTGTAGAATATACGGTAATGTTGTAGAATATACGGTAATGTTGTAGAATATACGGTAATGTTGTGGAATATACGATACTGCAATAAAATAATGCAGTATGATATACACTAATGTTGTAGAATATACGGTAATGCAATACAACACTAATGTTGTAGAATATACGGTAATGCAATAAAACATAACTGTTGTAAAACACTAATGTTGTAGAATATACGGTAATGTTGTAGAATATACAGTAATGTTGTAGAATATACATTAATGTTGTAGAATATACGGTACTGTTGTAAAACACTAATGTTGTAAAACACTAATATTGTAGAATATACGGTAATGTTGTAGAATATATAGTAATGCAGTTGGGTATAAAATAATGCAGTATGATATACACTAATGTTGTAGAATATACGGTAATGCCATAAAATAATGCAATAAAACATTAATATTGTAGAATATACGGTAATGCAATAAAACATAACTGTTGTAAAACACTAATGTTGTAGAATATACGGTAATGCTGTAGAATATACGGTAATGTTGTGGAATATACGGTACTGAAATAAAATAATGCAGTATGATATACACTAATGTTGTAGAATATACGGTAATGCAATAAAACACTAATGTTGTAGAATATACTGTAATGCAATAAAACATAACTGTTGTAAAACACTAATGTTGTAGAATATACGGTAATGTTGTAGAATATACGGTAATGTTGTAGAATATACAGTAATGTTGTAGAATATACGGTACTGTTGTAAAACACTAATGTTGTAGAATATACGGTAATGTTGTAGAATATTTAGTAATGCAGTTGGGTATAAAATAATGTAGTATGATATACACTAATGTTGTAGAATATACGGTAATGCAATAAAATAATGCAATAAAACACTAATGTTGTAGAATATACGGTAATGCAATATAACATAACTGTTGTAAAACAATAATGTTGTAGAATATACGGTAATGTTGTAGAATATACGGTAATGTTGTAGAATATACGGTAATGTTGTATAATATACAGTAATGTTGTAGAATATACGGTACTGTTGTAAAACACTAATGTTGTAAAACACTAATGTTGTAGAATATACGGTAATGTTGTAGAATATATAGTAATGCAGTTGGGTATAAAATAATGTAGTATGATATACACTAATGTTGTAGAATATACGGTAATGCAATAAAACATAACTGCAATTCAGTAGAAACTATTTGTAATATACTTATAATTTTTTACCGCATTATAATGTTTTAGTTTGTAATTCACATTAATGATTCTATAGATTCACTAATGTACATAACATTTATGTTATTTCTTATTGATCAAGTGAAGTTAATTGAATTTTGTTATTGTATGAAGTAGTTAAATGAATTTAGATGGTTGTTAC
>JANFOE010002920.1:12500-42222 GCA_025667525.1 Glebionis coronaria
CAATCCTCGTCACACACGAGTCGTACACCATCGACTTGAACACCGCTAACTCGTACATCATGATGAATTGTGGTGAAGTCGAGCCTCGCCAAACACGACTCGTACACCGCTAACTCGTACACCACTGGTACATCACCCACTCGCACACCACGAATTCATACACTACGGTGAAGTCGAGCCTCGCCGAACATGACTTGTAGAACAACAACTCATACACCAACTACTAGTATACCAACCACTTGCTACACCGCGAACTCATACACGACCCACTCATACACAATGAACCCGTACGACCGTACACCATGGTGAACTCGAGCCTCATGTATCATCGTTTCCATTAACATATAACTCGTGCATTATAATACAATATAGAAACTAGAAGGGCGGGTTGAATAGTTTCTCTTCGATTAGTCACCTAATTAAAATTACTTTCAATTAGGTTTGTATCAAAACTATCTTTTACTTGAAGCTAAGTTGCATAATGATTAAATTCAATTCAAATGCATTAGCAATGGTAATAGGTAAGTGTAATGATAATGAAATAATTAAAGAGTAAGGAAAGAGACAACCTAATGACAAGACACCAAGATTTATAGTGGTTTGACAACGAGGTTCTATCCTCGTTTCTACTCTACTCCTCGAGTACACCTACTCGAGATTTCCACTATTTCCACAAGCTCCCTTCTTGCCGGAGAAAGCCTTACATCGTCGCTTACATTATTTTACGACACTAAGCTAAATGTCGAGACCTAATCTTTAGCTAGGACCAATCTACACAACGTTGCCTACTTCAAAATTTAACGACACAAGGCTAGATGTCGAGTTCTAATCTCAAGGTAGAACCAATCTTCATGACTCTTCACTTTGAATCTAAGTGAGAACTTCACACAACACAACGACTAATCACTTTCAAGTTTAGTCAGAACTCACAAGACACAACCACATCACTTTATAGTTTAGTGAGAACTACTACACAATCTATTACAACTCAACTAAACATATCCAAGTACACACATGTAGCTTGGATCTACACAACACAAATCCAAGCAAACACATATGCAATGGATGTACACGACAAATCCAAGTATTTACAAATAGCTTGGATGAACACAACTAGTCCAAGTATTCATAAATACAAATGGATCAACAAAAACAAAAAGGCTAACATGATGAACATGACTAATTCATGAATTCATCTTTCTCACAACACTAGTGAGTGAGTGATCTTCTCATTGGACAAGGTAAAGGAGGGGATCAAGAGGATAATCATATGTAAACATACTTAACACATTAAGTGATCATTTACTAATGATTATGCTATAGAAAAGAGAAAAGGGGTTGAGAAAAACGTCCAAGGGGGTTGTTGGAAAATAAGATTTGATCCACTATTTATAGAAGACAAAGTGTAACGGCTAGCTGGCGTGGATCTTGTGAGACCCCCAAAATCAGGCAAGCAAACATGTAGGCGGCAAAGGGGTTCCACGTCATGGTACAAGAAACAATGAAATACTGTTGACATAAAGTTGACGTAATAAAAACTTACACATTACATCAAAAAAAGATCAGAGTTTTTAAACAAATGTCCCAGAGTTTTATAAGCGGAAAATCTCTTATTTAAACATGGTTTTGTAACATGTTGTTACCAAAAATATAGGTTAAACTTCTGACAGCTTTTACCAAAACCAAACTTTAAAAAGTAACACAGAAATCTCCAAGCTGCGATAATATCCTGCGGGCTCCCATCCAAGCAAAGCTAAGTAATAATACCTGAGATTAAACATGTAAAATCGTCAACATAAAGTTGAGTGATATTCATAGGTTTAGTAGTAAAGGTGTGGAACACAAGCATTCATTTGTAAAACAAGTAATGGGGAAAATGGTTACGTACGATAACCATAGTCCGAAACCATTATTATTGCTATTTAGTTCATGAACCGAAGCTTAACTCAATGTAAGTTCCTCTTGTGAGTATTCAGCCTAAATACTCAAGTATAAACAAATGAAATGCGTCATGGTTAAACAACCGCAACATGGGATGGGGATTGTCAATCCGGATGGATCCACCCAAAACATTCGCGCTTAGAAACACAAGTAAATTAACGGTTCATGATCAGGAGAGGAAACTTAAGGGCTATAACTAAAAGCAATAATAATAATGAAAATCTGTTGGAAATCATCAAATTCTGGAAAGCATACAAGTTCTGGATATCATACAAGTTCTGGATAGCATACAAGTTCTGGATAGCATACAAGTTCTGGATAGCATACAGTTTTAAATGAATGTGTTCCACCATGTAAAATCTCACCCCGCGTTTAGAAACAATGTATAAGTAATAAAAAGGGGCTATGAACTCACCTCAATCAATAGATTATATCGCCAAAGGAATGGATGACACGGAACGAAACTCTTAACCGTGACTCCGTAAGCTTTAATACCATTTCAATAAGCTTCAAGATTAACCCGTTAACAATTAACGGCCTACCACTAATTTAGCCAAGAAATTACCACCTTAACGTCATAAAAGTAATATATTACTACTAACTCTAAATAAAAACAATAAAAACTAAAATAATGACTAAACGTTCAATATGAAAACTTGATATTAGAAATCATGTAAATAAATGACCATATTTAAAAGCATTGAAGAAAAAACAACAATCTAATTTATTATTTTATGTGAGTTTTGAACCATAAAAAAACAATAAAATACATTAATTTTACTCATCAATACAAAAAAACTATCATTTAATGATTTGAGAAAATTTAAAATTTCATTTATGAAATGAAATGAAATATTATCATACATAGGGAAAATGGAGAATGAAATTTTGTGGCTTAAATTCTGCTTGTGACTGATGTTGCATTCGAATAAAATGGAAGGTAAGTATGAATTTGCTAGAAATTTTGAAAATACTAGATATTGCTGTGTTTTGCTTGTGTTCGGCAAAAAGGAGGACATATGCTTTTCGTTTCATTGCAAACATAATATAAGTGAAATGGTCTTATGACCTTTAGTTATTACATGAAAATTTAGATAGGATGAAAAATTATAAACCAAAACACGTGTATGGTTTTGTTGATTGGAGATGACACGTTACCTTGAATGGGTGGTGTGGTGTCATAGAATTTACTTGTTATATATGAAGTATTGGGTATTATCGATACCTGATATTTTAAAAGTTACGCAATTTGAAAGATACGCGTAAAACTCGAAAAATAAACGCTCAATATAAAATAAAAACATTGACATTCGGATAACGTTAAAATTTTAATAAAAAATAAGGGATTATAATTTAATAAATGTTAACGCGTCGTATAACGAATGACGCCTAAAGGCTTAATGTAAATTATAAAGATTTCTCGTAAAACGAGAAATTAAAATGACGATAATAGAAAATATTTATATGTCATAATGAGGATATTCAAGGTCGATGACGGACATACACTTAGTCGATAAATAATTAGTGACACGTATCTAATATGTTAAAGCCTTAACATTGCCAGTTAGCCGAGAATTCAATATTATTAGTCGAACGTATATGACAAATAAAAGTCAATTAATTAATATTGGTCCGAATATTTAAAATAGTATTAGAACTCGGTCTAAATATTAATTTTAAAGTTCGGGTTACAATAGTAAATAAATTTGGAAAAATAAAAATAATTTTTTTTATAACTCCGAATAAAATATTATCAATGATCAGAAAAATAATTAAAATACAATTTAATTAAAATTCTTGAGATCTCAGGATTTACATATGAAAAAGTAAAAGGAACAAGTAAAACATTATAAAATCGATAAGTACGACTAAACGATTAATTTAATTATCGAGAAAAATACGAGTTCTCACAGTCGGCCCTCCTAAAGGAACTCTGGTCCCTCATAGTTCAACTGGAGACGGAAGAAGATGCGAGCAAATGGGAATACTTACTTTAGAACTGATTCATTGCTTCCCAGGTAATTTAGTATACAAGCAATAGCACGAGTGAATAAAATGAAATTTGTATCAATTTCATAACGAATATGATAAAATAGATGCATCGATGATAAGGACAATAAAAACAAAGGATTTAGCAATGATTAATTCTCAAGCGTGGTTGGTGTCACCAACAATGGCTTATTAAGTTCTCTGTGGTCGATACACGATCGAAAGAGAAAAGCCCCACAACAAAATTTTAAATCAAGAAAATTCTTAAGAAGTCACTTGAGAGTAATTCCAGTAAAATGAACAACGAGAGGCGAAATCAACACATGGTTCTCACGAATGAATTTCAAGACAATAGAGTCTAACACACATCATGACAAATACACGAAATCATTGTTCACGTCCAGTCATAAATCATTAACCGCGTCCATAGACGTTTCGAAGGTATACCAAAATAGATAAAAAAAGGTCGATCGATGTAGAAGCATAACAACGTTGAAACTTTCAAGTCTGGTATTAATGGTAAGAAATTGGACAAGTGATAACAAGAATTATATCACGAAAGCAGATGAGGTAACAAGTAAAACAAAGGTCGTTGAGAAAGGAATTATGTGCATGAGGCATGTAATTCGTTCAAAGAAAGATAAGGGATCATATATGTATGTCACGAACTAATGCTACTCGCATAAGATGTAAAAATTTTCAAAACTTTATTTTTTCTAACTTTTCAAAGAACATAAGAAAAAAGTTGGTTCTTGACCAAATATTTAATGTGACTACTATTCGGCCTTGCATGGCTCCTTCTAAATTACACATAGGTGATCAGGCCATGCATAATTTAGGACTAGCAATGTGATGCTCAGCTTCGTCAAACCAGTATTACATGTCATATGATATAAAATATGTATATAGTGCCATTTGTAAAACAAGATTTAAAATGATTTATGAAACCTTTCACAAGTAGGTAAATCGGCTAGATATTTTAAAAAAACAATCTTAATGTCATAAGATTTCTTTATAAGACCAAGGTAGAATAATTTGTGAAAATACATCGTAAAATGAATGTCAATTAATTTTTATAAGTAACATTCAAGTATATTAATTTTTATAAGGTAACATTCAAGTATTCTATAAAGTCCAAGTAAAACATTTTGTAAAATGATTTGTAAACAATATCGGTTTAAATTCATATGGTGACACGATGATAGCTTACAAAATAGCGAGTGGGTTACATGAGGGTAATAAAGAGTAGTTCATCACACAATCGATGAAATGGTTACAAGGTGATAAGGTTTCAAAAGGTTTAGCCGGAATTGCCATGAGACACGTGTCAAAATGATAACGAAAGATATGAAAACAAGAACTTCAAATCTCGACCCAAATCAGTGTTACGATAGAAGTAGAAGAAGATAAAATAAATTGACAAATAAGTCATTTATGAAAGAGAAGATAAAGGAATCCATATGCGTTTACATCATAATTTATTTGACATAAATATGCTTTTAAGAAATTAGAGCATCAGTTCCCAAATAGTACAATTACTCCGAAAAGTTTCTATTTTAAGTAAGTTTAGGAATTTAACAAGAAAATAGCGACACATAAAAATGTACACATCTTTTTCGAAACAAATAGTTCATCATCGGTTTATCAAATCACTTGGTTCCAAAAGTTCAAAATATATGTATGTATGGCCAGACTCAAAGTTACTATTTTTAAACGTCTTCAAACGCAATCAATGTTTTTAGTGGTAAAATTATCATTAGTTAAAGTTTTACGAGTTCAAACAAACTCAAAAATGCCTAAAAACCACATTTTAAAGTTTCTATCAGCCTTGACTTTTTAGTCAACTTTGACTTTTGGGGTTTGACCGGACCAATTGACTTGCTAATGACATTTTTAAGGCTTGAAGTCTAATGCTACTTGGTGTAAAACGATGTTTTGAAAATTTTTATAGTTTTTTCGAGACTTGAAACGGATCAAAAATGGACGTAAATGCCCTCGCACCAAATCTGTCAACAAAATGATATTTTAGAATTACGCAGAATTAAGTTCTTAAATTTTACATTTTCAAATGAGCGTAACTTGCTCATTTTTAAGATTTTCGTGTCAAATGTTATGTCCTAAACGAACGTCTCAACAAGTAGAAATATATTTTTATGTCTAAGAGTTTATAAAAATATTTTCTCGACACTGTTAAATTTGATGTAAAGTTTTTGTACAAAGTATACTTTTTAACATACCTTGAAATTTAATCGAACTTAATAATGACTCGGAATTTATGTACACACATGACTTGTGGATTTCATAAAAACGAAGAGAATAAAATGTAAAATTAATCATGTAAAGAAAACATAGTATAGAAATGGTTCAAGAATACCAGCGATAAACATAAGAAATCAAAAATGGCGCATGACATCCGTGTCTTAGGTTGCAAGATGGAACGCAGGAAGGTCTCTTGGTGACGTGCATTTTCCAAAATCACAAAACATATCGAGAAAGAAATGGGACATTAACAAGTCGCACTCCTGGAGCGAGGAGGTTTAATAAAAGGGGGTACAGGTTTATAGAAGTACAATTGTATTCCAAACATTCACTACACAATAAATGATGAATCTCAAGATGACAATGATGGTTTCAAGGTACAAACGGACGTTGTAATTCGAAGTCGAAACGTAGAATGGTAAATGAAATAAAATGTATTCCATTTACAATTGTCGTGTAAAACGGTGACGTAAAGGTAAATCTAGGTTATGAAACCCTTGATATTATTTAACACAGATTCAACGAATGCTTAGAGATGTGTGACTCACACATGTTCTTTAGGTTTTTTTGGAGACACATTGAGCTACACAATGGTCTATAGACTAAACATTCAATTACGAATGGTCAGAAAACAATTTGGATATCTAAATAGATAGCTTTAAGAGGTTTAACAATGAAAATAACACGCACGGTAGTTAAATGAAAATCAAAATTTTCATTGAAAACGACAACACTTATTTAATTCCGAACAATGGTATTACGAGAATACGACAAAATATAGCAGTGAGTCAAGAAAAACAAGCGGTTCAAAATGAACGAGTATGTGATGTCAGTCGCATCACGCATAAATGAAATAGCAATTGTACTCAGAAAAGTGAGTATGAAAAGTCGGCAGCATACGCGCTCCGAATACAAGTATGAAATATATTAACGATTTCAAATTATTGTAACAAGATCAGTTCACAAGAACAAGAATTCAAGAAATACAGTAAGAGCATATGTATTCAAGTAATATCCAATGATAATTCATAAAACACAAAGGTTTTGAAAAGACATAGTAATTATCGTCATTAGGGTAATGTAATATTTTAACATGTAATCAGGAGAAGAAATACTATGATGATAATTAAAAATAAATAATAAGGATTAGAGAGTTACCCGCGCAGATATCGTACAACAATGGCAGATTCTGTGTTTGACACTTTAAACATGAAATATTTGAACGTTCGGTTATAGACTAAGTTTTAAAAACGATTCAGTTCCCTATAACCATCGCTCTGATACCAATCTTTGAGACCCCCAAAATAAGGCAAGGAAACATGTAGGCGGCAAAGGGGTTCCACGTCATGGTACAAGAAACAATGAAATACTGTTGACATAAAGTTGACATAATAAAAACTTATACATTACATCACAAAAATTCAGAGTTTTTAAACAAAGGTCCCAGAGTTTTATAAGCGGAAAATCTATTATTTAAACGTTGTTTTGTAACATGTTGTTACCAAAATATAGGTTAAACTTCTGACAGCTTTTACCAAAACCAAACTTTAAAAAGTAACACATAAATCTCCAAGCTACGATAATATCCTGCGGGCTCCCATCCAAGCAAAGCTAAGTAATAATACCTGAGATTAAACATGTAAAATCGTCAACATAAAGTTGAGTGATATTCATAGGTTTAGCAGTAAAGGTGTGGAACACAAGCATTCATTTGTAAAACAAGTAATGGGTAAAACGGTTACGTACGATAACCATGGTCCGAAACCATTATTATTGCTATTTAGTTCATGAACCGAAGCTTAACTCAATGTAATTTCCTCTAGTGAGTATTCAGCCTAAATACTCAAGTATAAACAAATGAAATGCGTCATGGTTAAACAACCACAACATGGGACGGGGATTGTCAATCCCGATGGATCCACCCACAACATTCGCGCTTAGAAACACAAGTAAATTAACGGTTCATGATTAGGAGAGGAAACTTAAGAGCTATAACTAAAAGCAATAATAATAATGAAAATCTGTTGGAAATCATCAAGTTCTGGAAAGCATACAAGTTCTTGATAGCATACAAGTTCTGGATAGCATACAAGTTCTGGATAGAATACAAGTTCTGGATAGCATATAGTTTTAAATGAATGTGTTCCACCATGTAAAATCTCACCCCGCGTTTAGAAATAATGTATAAGTAGTAAAAAGGGGCTATGAACTCACCTCAATTAATAGATTATATCGCCAAAGGAATGGATGACACGGAACAAAACTCTTAACCTGACTCTGTAAGCTTTAATACCATTTCCATAAGCTTCAAGATTAACCCACTAACAATTAACGGCCTACCACTAATTTAGTCAAGAAATTACCACCTTAACGTCACAAAAGTAATATATTACAACTAACTCTAAATAAAAACAATAAAAACTAAAATAATGACTAAATGTTCAATATGAAAACTTGATATTAGAAATCATGTAAATAAATGACCATATTTAAAAGCATTGAAGAAAAAACAACAATCTAATTTATTGTTTTATGTGAGTTTCGAACCATAAAAAAACAATAAAAAATAATACATTAATATTACTAATCAATACAAAAAAAACTATCATTTAATGATTTGAGAAAAGTTAAAATTTCATTTATGAAATGAAATGAAATATTATCATACCTAGGGAAAATGGAGAATGAAATTTTGTGGCTTAAATTCTGCTTGTAACTGATGTTGCATTCGAATAAAATGGAAGGTAAGTATGAATTTGCTAGAAATTTTGAAAATACTAGATATTGTTTTGTTTTGCTTATGTTCGGCAAAAAGGAGGACATATGCTTTTGGTTTCATTGCAAACATAATATAAGTGAAATGGTCTTATGACCTTTAGTTATTACATGAAAATTTAGATAGGATGAAAACTTATAAACCAAAACACGTGTATGGTTTTGTTGATTGGAGATGACACGTTACCTTGAATGGGTGGTGTGGTGTCATAGAATTTACTTGTTATATATGAAGTATTGGGTATTATCGATACCTGATATTTGAAAAGTTACGCGATTTGAAATATACGCGTAAAACACGAAAAATAAACGCTCAATATAAAATAAAAACATTGGCATTCGGATAACATTAAAATTTTAATAAATAAATAAGGGATTATAATTTAATAAATGTTAACGCGTCGTATAACGAATGACGCCTAAAGGCTTAACGTAAATTACAAAGATTTCTCGTAAAACGAGAAATTAAAATGACGATAATAGAAAATGTTTATATGTCATAATGAGGATATTCACGGTCGATGACAGACATACACTTAGTCGATAAATAATAAGTGACACGTATCTGATATGTTAAAGCCTTAACATTGCCAGTTAGCCGAGAATTCAATATTATTAGTCGAACGTATATGACAAATAAAAGTTAATTAATTAATATTGGTCCGAATATTTAAAATAGTATAAGAACTTGGTCTAAATATTAATTTTAAAGTTCGGGTTACAATAGTAATAAATTTGGAAAAATAAAAGTAATTTTTTTATAACTCCGAATAAAATATTATCAATGATCAGAAAAATAATTAAAATACAATTTAATTAAAATTCTTGAGATCTCAGGATTTACATATGAAAAAGTAAAAGGAACAAGTAAAACATTATAAAATCGATAAGTACGACTAAAAGAATAATTTAATTATCGAGAAAAATACGAGTTCTCACAGATCCTTATCTAGCCTGGCGGTTCCAAATCGCTAAGGAACCGCCTAGCTACTTAAGGTACCGCCCAGTAGAGTCCGTTCCCTTTTTTTCTTTTAGTGGGGTAGGAATATCTGAGGTTTTTTAAACCTTCAAAGGATATTCTTATGGCATATGGAATATGCCATTTTCAAATTTTCATTTTCCATTTTAATAAAACATTTTCTTAAAAAGAAAGTTTATTAAAAAATCTTTTGTCATATTAACAAAAGTGAGTTTCAAGAATAATCACTTTGATGATCACTAAGTATGATTAAGAAAAGTTAGTGATATGATTATTACCTTGATGATAGTGTTAGTTAAATAATTCGTTTTGTGTTTTACACTAAATGTGTTGTATAGTTTGTTGTGATCAAAACTAAGAAAGATTAGTTAACACTAATAATGTTTTTAGGCATCACTTGCATTAACAATCTCCCCCTTTTTGATTACGATAAACTATAAACTCATTTACTTATAAACACAAAATATCTAATTATTAACGAGTTTATCACTATTATTTCTCCCCCTTTGTCGTAGCAAAAAGGTAAGTACAAGTCTTTGAAGAGAACCGGACTTTGCTAGTAGCTCCCCCTTGGTGGTTGCTCCCCCTTGCTTGGGGCACCAAGTGTATGAGATAAGGTAACATGCTACACAAAGGTTAGTAGAAAAGAAAGAAACATCAATGTATATATGATCACTACCTACTAAGTAACTTGAGAGGGAGAAGGAGAAGAAATCTCAAATTAGAAACAAGAATTTGCTAAGTATGTCCAAAGAGGTAAATGACAAAATCAAAGTTCAATTGGTGGAATGAAGGTGGAAAAGAAACATCCAACCAATGAAGATGATAAATTTGTCAAAGGGTTAAAATTTAGAATTGATGGAATCACCCATAATCAATTGTAAAGATCAACCACGATCAACTCAAAAGGAAGAGAGAATGATCAAATAAAAAAACAAACATAACACAAAGGTTTCATATTACATAAATATGAAAGAGACAAACAAGGTAGATAGTCATACACATAATATGAGTATCTAAAGCAAAAGATATGAAAAATAAACCACAAAGCATAAGCTATTCTAATAGTGATAATTTTCCAAGATTGCTAAAACATTAATGACTTTAAAACAAATAAAGTTTTATTGACTCCAAGAGTGCATAGCCCTTTAGTTGGAAAAATAAGACGATGAAGCATCATTCGAAGTTTTGTCCACGGGAACGAAAACTTTGAGAGGAGGTCGAGTGAGGAGGAATTCAAGAAAATTTAACTTCTCATACACATGAGCAAGTTCAATTTGTTGAAATCGAAAACAAGTACATGAGGATCCATGATGCAACACAAATTCGGTTGATGGGGGAAGGCCATCACACCTAGGGTTTGGTGGTGGTGAGGATAGTAGGTAGGAAATGTTTTCACAATGCCTTGTGAGGTTTGGGAAGGTTGAAAGGTCATTGAGTTGGGGGGTGTCAAAAGGTTTTGGTGGTGGGGGAGATTTTCTTTTTCTCCGATGATGGGGTTAATGGAGTAGGTCTCATTCCAATACTTGATTGGAGAGACGGTGGGGTTCTTCGGTGGTTTGGATGAAGAGGGTTAATTTTTCTTGATCCAAATAGGTCGAACCGAGATCTTCGGTTTCTTTGAAAGCTTGGATGAGGAAGCTTTGGGTGAGGAGGTTTGTGACAATGAAATGTCAAGGTTATGAAAGGAAGAGTTAGGCATTGTTGAGGTGTGAGAATGAAATCTCAAGGTGGGGGTATAAGAAGAAAGTATACAAGGCAAAGGTTTGAAAATCAAATATAAAGTGTCAAGGAATGTTTAGCCAAATTGAGTAAACATGGAATCTTGACAGGGATAGGTTTATGAAGAAAGACCAAAAACGAGCCAAAAATTGGCTTTTCTGTCCGTGGTACCTTATAGGGACCGGTGGTTCCTTATCACTTAAGGAACCGCGCGACTTTAGTGAGCCACGTGCAGTGGACTTGAAATCTTGATTTTCCAGGGTTTTGAGAACAACTAAGACTTTTTTAAAAAATTGCAAATCTTGGAATTTTACCTCTATTAGCACTAAATTATGATAGGGTTGCATAAAAGCAACACATTCACCATAATGTCTTGACAAAGGGTGACAAAATATTTAGATAACTTTTTGTACCAATTTTAGTCAAATTTTAAAGGTTGTGATCGATTTAGGTTCAATTATAATTTGGAATTAAAGTTGATTAATGTGTACATAAAGATAGAAACACATAATGCTAAGTCCATAATTCATCCTCATAAAAAACTCATGGAGGGAAAGAGATACATTTAAGGAAATAAAGAAAAATAATTAACTAAAATAAAGATAAATTAAAGCTAGGTCTTGATTAGTAGTCTTCCTTGGCTTGGTTTTTCTTAAAAAACTTAAAGAAAATCACCATGCATCTCCTAGGAGGAGGCATGTTAAACAAGGTGAGTAAGAAGTCTTGCAACCTCATATGAAGTCCAAGCATCTCCATCCTAAGAATTTGAATGATGTATTTATTGTAGAGGCAACATGGACAATGAGAACCATGAGCTTCTAGGAACCCAAGGAAGTAAGGATCACCCATAAAGAAGGGAAGTGGAACACCCAAAATGGGAGTGTTTGAGGGAGGTGGAGGTGGATGTGGTATGTTCTCCAAGGGTGATGTGGGTGAGTGTGGAGGTATGCTCTCCAAGGGTGAAATGGGTGAGTTTGGAGGGGTAAATGGTGAAGTCACCAAGGTATCATCAAAGTCATTCACAATGGGAATGCTTTGGATGGGTTGTGGTTGGGTAGTCACATCCAAGGGATTACTTGGAGAGAAGGGTGAGGAAAGCTCATACATTTTAGATTGGAATGAAGAGGAGGTAGAACCATGAGAATGGTTGGTACCATGGGTTGATGTAGTCTTGCATGGAGCAAGAGGTGGTGAGGTTGATGAAGAAATGAGAATTGGAACAATCTCATTCTTGGGTGTGTGAAAGGGTGAAGAGTTAGGTTTAGGCAATTTGATCTTAATCTTAAGATTTTTCCTTGAAGTGGAGGTTTTTGATGAGTTTGAGCTTCTTGTAGAAACCATGGTTGTAAAGAGAGGTTTAAGGTTTAAGAAAGAATGGTTTGATGTGAAGAACATGGCTAACAAGGTGGGTTTAAAAGGATGAGGGGATGATCCAAACTAGTAATGGGTTAAAAACATTTTATGTGAACAATGAATTTAGCTAACCTAGTTTAGGAAATGTGCAGGTTTTTGCAAAGAAACAAGCAAGGTTTACACAGATTAAGGAAAATAGTGTAAAGCAAAGATTCTGTCGGACACAGTAGCCGGCGGTTCCTTATCTAGGGACGGCGGTACCTTATCAATAAGATACCGCGGGTTGATATGGAACCGCGACCAGAGGTGTTCAAAAATGGTACTTTCTCAAACTTTGGTTAGCCCAGATTTTTATCAAAGGATTTTCAAGCCAAAGTTAACTACTGACCAAAATCTAGGAATCTAACTAACACATAGGATGCACAAAGCTATGCAGATTATAAACACAATGGCATAGATAACCATTAGGATAAAAATAACAAATAATCCAAACAAGTAGCATTAGTTAGTACACAACCAAAATAAAAAAAATTGTTCAACATCACAATACATGTTTACCAATATGCATACTTTGAAACACTTCAAAGTCTTCACCTTATTTTCTTGCCCAATCCCTTGATCATATTCCCCAAGTACTTGAAACCCTTCCTTGACTCCACCCGATGTTCATGTAGCTCACCTCGAGTCCTAAGATTTTCACGGTAGAGATGCTCCATGTTGAGATCTTCCGCTACTTCACTAGAGGAATAATGAGGTGGAGGAGCTAAGTCTTCAAGTCCATCCACGAATGAGTTTGAGGATGGGTGGGAATTACTCGAAGAGTTGAAATGAGAACTAGAACCTATGCCACCACCATCACTTGTTGGCATATAGGTGTCCTCATCATCCGACTCTTGATGATCAGATTTTCGCGAACCTCGATCACTTCTAGGCTTTCTTTCATATACCTCTTGAATAGGCAACATAACCCGATGAACTGGGTGAAAGCGAGAAAGGTCGAGGTGGGGAAAGTCATGAGCAACCCTTTTGAAAAGGCGAGTAAGAAGCATAGCATAGGGAAGGTTTGTTTTGGGCTTTGAAATGGCATAATTTATTCGTCGAGCGATATAGAATTCCAAATTGTACTTGGTTGATTAAAGATGCAACACAACATATGCACCATACAAGACGGGATATGATCTCGGTTACCACCAAGACAAAATACATTCTCCCTAAGGATATTTTCCCATTGGACCATAAAATCCATAAGGTCGCTTGAGAGCACTTCATAGCGATTCACATTTCGCACATTAGAATGAAGGCTTCTCACAACGTTTCCATCACGCTCTATCGAAATGATATCAAGGATAAATTACGGATCAATTTCAGCGTGGTCATTTGGAGGTTTTTCGTAGGATTCCAAGAGAGCATCAAGTCTCCATTTATCCGTGAAACGATAAGTGCCTTCATATGGCACACCAAGAATTTCACCGAAATCTTCAATAGAGTATTGAATGATTTGATCATTCAACAAGTATCGAATGAAGATTTCACCATTGTATTCAAACATGGAGTAAGTGCTAAAAAATTCTAGAAGAAATAAGGGGTAAATATCTTCATCTATGTTGAGCAAGCAATCAAACCCCGAAAGCTCAAACATAGATTTTATATAGTCATAACCCGTTATTCCCTCATCAACAACTCTACCCTCATGGAAATTTCGAGTTGAAAGAGATGAAAAGGAGTTTCGAAGATGAGTGGAAGCATAGGTTTGGGAAATGTTTGTCATGTATTGTCTAGTGAGTTTATTATCCTTTTGGTATTATGAAGGCATGATTAGTACCTAATATAAACACAATAAAATATTTTTCCAATCACTCATATGAAAAATAAAATCAAAAATCAAAATATGAGAATGTGTTATATCAATTTCTTGACAAAAAAAGGATTGAATCCATATAATTCTCATGTTCACAATGTATCTATTCCATCATTAACCAAGAACATATGAACTATGTCAACAATGGACTATAACATTGGTTTTTCAAAACAAGATTTTTAGGTAAGCGTTAACAATGCATCTACCTATTTGTTCATAGGTTCATCTCAATTCCATCTTTTAACCAAAATCATTTAGCCAAAATTCAGATTTGTTCTACAAGTGGGTTTTAGTGAAATCTTAATGAATATGAACCTAAGGAATCATAGTAAGATAACTATGTCAACCCATATTCTTATTAAGGTTCTAATTCAATATCAATTTTAAAAATCCCCAATTATGAAAGGATGAACCCTAGAACAAAATAGATGAAATTGAAAGAAAATACTCAATTAATTGATGTTTGATGAAGGATGAGTGAAACCCACAACTTGGAATGAATTAATTTGAGTGATTATAGGTTTTTGAAGCTTCAACAATGGTAGAAAAGGTGAAATCTGTCGGCTGTGTGTTTTTGGGAGAGAGAGGGTTTGGTTTGTAAAATAGTAATTTAATAAAACTGGCGCTCTGAAAAACTTTACTGCCCGCGGTTCCATATCGATAAGGAACCGCGGGTTTGAGCCGCCAGAGATAAAGAACCACCTACAGAGGCTGGTTTTTATCAATGAAATACGCCAAAATTTTGAAAACCAAGTTTTCTAAAATACTTAAAAATATATATTAAACCTTTTAGAATATCATTGGATCATCATAACACTAAGCAATATTCCTTAATGAAGGATTACGAGTTGAATCGAGATCGAAAAGAACCGAAACGGACAAACGACTACTCGTTGCGAAAAAGCAAAGTGGAGAGAAGTCAAGGGAAGTGAATCAAGACTAAGACTAATGATCAAGGGATTAATGACAATCTTCAAATCGTGGAGACGAATAGCTTGTGTTATATATAGTGGTTTAAGACGTGCCTTTCCGGTGAAGTGTTAAACGGCTTATGTAATGAATAAGCACAAAGCAAATATTGATGCATAGACTAAGATCACTTTCAATAATAGTCTTAGTCTAAACCAAAATATGAGCAAGGTATTAATTCACTTTCTCTCCCACAAAAGGCCTACTAACCGTATGGGTGCAAACCATGGATATCATGCTTGATACTTTAAGCTACAACTAACTCACTCTACATCACCATAGTGTGTCAAGTATCCAAGAAATAAAGGTTTGAGAGGGTAAAGGAAAAGAATCACAAACCACAAACAAATGTCAAGGCAAGAATGCCAAGAAAAAGCACATAGTCAAGTAACAATCAAAGGACGTGTGGAAGAACGAAAGCGTAGCTTGGCCACAAAAAGCATTCCAATCTATCAAGGAATCAATGCAATGCCCAACAATGACTATGATGAGTACTAAGTCTTCAAGGACTAGTATCATTCCCAATCATCTTGATATCATCATTCAAAGATGTTGAAGATCAATGAAGATGAGTCTTCTACAAGTGCAAGTAACTCAATCCACAACCAATTAAATGATTGATCTTCATGAGTACCTACATAAAGCAAGATGCAAACTAGTAGATACATTTCAAGAGTAGATCTAAAATGCATAAAAGCTATTAATCTAAGAGGGATGCAATATTACATATTAAAAGGCCTATTTTCCAAGAAAAAATAGTTTTGACCAAAAAGAAACGTTAGTACAACTTGACCTTCTAATTTGAGGAGAAAATGGATCGATCCAAGTTTTAAAGTACAATATACTTCAAAGATCTTGAGTGACCATCGCTCTGATACCAATTGTAGAAATTAGAAGGGGGGGTTGAATAGTTTCTCTTCGATTAGTCACCTAATTAAAATTACTTTCAATTAAGTTTGTATCAAAACTATCTTTTACTTGAAGCTAAGTTGCATAATGATTAGATTCAATTTAAATGCAATAGCAAGGGTAATAGGTAAGTGTAATGATAATGAAATAAGTAAAGAGTAAGGAAAGAGACAACCTAATGACAAGACACCAAGATTTATAGTGGTTCGACAATGAGGCTCTATCCTCGTTTCTACTCCACTCCTCGGGTACACCTACTCGAGATTTCCACTATATCCACAAGCTCCCTTCTTGGTGGAGAAAGCCTTACATTGTCTCTTACATTATTTTACGACACTAAGCTAAATGTCGAGACCTAATCTTTAGCTAGGACCAATCTACACAATGTTGCCTACTTCACAATTTAACGACACAAGGCTAGATGTCAAGTTCTAATCTCAAGGTAGAACCAATATTCACGACTCTTCACTTTGAAGCTAAGTGAGAACTTCACACAACACAACTACTAATCACTTTCAAGTTTAGTGAGAACTCATAAGACACAACCACATCACTTTATAGTTTAGTGAGAACTACTACATGATCTATTACAACTCAACTAAACATATCCAAGTACACACATGTAGCTTGGATCTTCACAACACAAATCCAAGCAAACACATATGCAATGGATGTACACGACAAATCCAAGTATTCATAAATAGCTTGGATGAACACAACTAATACAAGTATTCATAAATACAAATGGATCAACAAAAACAAAAAGGCTAACATGATGAACATGACTAATTCATGAATTCATCTTTATCACAACACTAGTGAGTGAGTGATCTTCTCATTGGACAAGGTAAAGGAGGGGATCAAGAGGATAATCATATGTAAACATACTTAACACATTAAGTGATAATTTACTAATGATTATGTTATAGAAAAGAGAAAAGGGGCTGAGAAAAACATCCAAGAGGGTTGTTGTAAAATGAGATTTGATCCACTATTTATAGAAAACAAAGTGTAACGGCTAGCTGGGCGCGGATCCTTATCTAGCCCGGCGGTTCTATATCGCTAAGGAACCGCCTAGCTACTTAAGGTACCGCCCAGTAGAGTCCGCTCCCTTTTTTGACTTTTAGTGGGGTAGGAATATCTGAGGTTTTTTAAACCTTCAAATGATATTCTTATGGCATATGGAATATGCCATTTTCAAATTTACATTTTCCATTTTAATAAAACATTTTCTTAAAAAGAAAGTTTATTAAAAAATCTTTTGTCATATTAACAAAAGTGAGTTTTAAGGATAATCACTTTGATGATCACTAAGTATGATTAAGAAAAGTTAGTGATATGATTATTACCTTGATGATAGTGTTAGTTAAATAATTCGTTTTGTGTGTTACTCTAAATGTGTTGTATAGTTTGATGTGATCAAAACTAAGAAAGATTAGTTAACACTAATAATATTTTTAGGCATCACTTACATTAACATACAAGATACACTTTACTTATTACCATGCAATATGCATGTTAAACACTTTAGACAATGATTAAAAAAGATTTATCATGTATCATGTGTATGCCAATCTCTCGATATGTATCAGTAATACATGTCATGCACAACTTACCGTAACAAAAGTGAAAGGGGATGGACCTGCCATTTGAGCATCGACTAATCATGAAAGTCAAAAACGGTTGTGATGTATTTAGGTAAACAAATCCCTCATTATGGTTATAACTTGTAAGATTTATGTTTATGACAAAGAGTGCAGACATATGTTATGTTTTAATTTGAGAAAAAGACAAAGTAATGGAGGTGTTTCAATTGTCAGTTATGGGAGGATATCGTTTTGGTTATGGGAGCTTATTACTATAATACCTTTAAACATATTCAATAGTTATAAGTTTTAGTTTAAGTTTTCTTTTAACCAAATTGATGTTAAGATAATCAAATTAGATGATCTAAAGGTGTAAAATGCAGAACTTACACCACTTTAACTAAATTCTCTCTCTATATATATATACATATATATATATATATATATATATATATATATATATATATATATATATATATATATATATATATATATATATATATATATATATATATATATATATATATATATATATATATATATATATATATATATATATATATATATATATATATATATATATATATATATATATATATATATATATATATATATATATATATATATATATATATATATATATATATATTATATATATATATATATATATATATATATATATATATATATATATATATATATATATATATATATATATATATATATATATATATATATATATATATATATATATATATATATATATATATATATATATATATATATATATATATATATATATATAGAAACCTCTTATCAATAGTTAGTGTCCTTTAGTTCGTTTTCTACTTAGATAGAAGTATCAGGCTATAATATTAAATCAATGTTTGTAAGAGATGTCGCTGCTACCAAAGGTGCACCCTGACAAAGCTACACTGCCTGAGGAATCATCCTATTTTCTCATATGAAGTCTATCAGCGGTGCTATTTACTATTCTTTCTAGTTCTGACTTGGGAAGCTGATCTCGATCTCAAGAGAAGCGTGACGATCATTCAAAAGGAGAAGGATCGGACAAAAGAAGGTGGTGAGGATGGCCCGAGGATGGGATTCTGACCTCCAGGAGTGGTGACTTTGAGAGGTAGAGAGATTGGAAGCCTAAGCAGAGATCTTTCTTCCAATTCTTGGTCTTGCAGGTTGGTGACCGATCAATCACTCTCTACGACCGGATCCAGTCTGAGAGATGAGCTAGCTTTCTTTCGGGTGTGAGTGGAGCAAAATGAGTGTCAATGAAGGCTTTGATGGAAAGAGTAGCACTCCCGATCAATCGGGATCCGGGGGATTATATATATATATATATATATATATATATATATATATATATAGAGGAGCGTTATTATAGTGACCGCTTTTAAAATAAAAACAATAGGAACCAATGTAAACCATTAGATCAATCATCATGGATGAGATCTGATTTTATTAATTAATTAATTACTAATGGTATTTTTGTAATAAAGTCTTAATATTAGTGGTAATTTGTAAAAAAAAGGATGATATAGGCGTTGGTTAAATTTTGAAACATTTAATAGTATTTAATTCTACATTGATATCCAAATTTCTTTAATTGACGTATGAAGTCTGACGTTTAATATTTGTAGTGATGCATAATAAATGCATGTATTTATTTATGTACCAATGTTATGCACAGGACTAGTGACACTGTTTTGTTTTGGCACATTAATAGTCACAAGTTTCTTTGACACATATATAGTCGTATTTTAATTTTTGATACATTTATAGTATACAATTTCTTGATACATATATAATGACACGCAAAATGTTTTTACCATGTAGTGACAGAGTAAAATTTTTAGCGACACACTAGTCTTTGTTTACATATTTTAAATGACAAATCAAGTTTTTTAACATACTTAGTTCTAAAATACATTTTTAGATACATATTAAGTAAACTTTTTTTTCTTTTAAATGTGTTTCATTTTTTTATTAGTAAATGTATTAAAAGATCACGTGTGTCGCAAAGTATGTGTCAAAAATTTTATTATATGTAACTATAAAATTAAATGTGTCAAAAGAGTTCCTTTGTGACTAAAAATGTGTCATTAATATTTGTGTATCATTAAAATACTAAAAGGTTAAAAATTAATGTGTCACTATATATGTGTCAAGAAAAAAAATATGTACATAATAAATCATATGTATCACTATAAACACCATTTGTTATTTCGGTGGCATTACAAATACAAGCATGCATTGTTTAACTATATAATATACACAACGTCACTAACGTCAAATATACACCAGCAAGAAAATTTTATCAATGCACAACCTTTTTACACTTGAAAACAAAGTGACTTTGATACGATCTTTGAAACGAATAATAGCACTTGATTTTTAAGTTGATGCTCATCTTTGATAGATAATGTTAACATCACATCAATTTCATCTAAATGAAACACGCAAAATATGATTCTCATAGTTTTTAATAAACTGATTCAAACATGTTAATAAATGAAAGTTAATGAATCAAACATGAACCACGTAGATCAATACATACAAAAAAAGTTTAGCTTATGTGCAGTTGAATAAAATCAGTATGTAGTAGTTTGCTTCTGAAATTATGATTTACCCTTTGATAGGTGTGAAAACACCCATCCTTTTACCACTTAAATCGGGCTAAAACGAGACCAAAACACGTATTTAATATCATTTTTTTGGAATTATGCGTGGTTTTTGTGTTTATTGTGTTTTCAGAGCCAACCGGATGAATATTGAAGAAAAAATGGGATTTCACGGGTTTTGTCGAGGAAAAAGACTCAAGACGAAGTCTATTCTCCAAGAGATGCAGAAGATTTGAAGTCATTGTGCCTATTTGAAGATTTATCGAAGAATAGAGCCAAAGATGGAAGATTCCTATATGTCGAAGAACTCGAGTCTATTAAATAAAAGATTATAAGACGAGTTGGAATTATTCACCGACACTTCTCAAATCCAAGTCGGAAACGTTTATTTAAAGACGCATGAAGACTTAAGAAGAAAGAAGAAAAAGAAGCCCAAATCGAAGCCCAATCAAAAGCCAATCACCACCATTACACACGCCTATATAAAGGCCTTACCTCACAAATTTTCACACACTTAGTCTTTAGGTAGTTTCTAGTTTTAGGGAGAGAAAGTTCTAAACTTTCTCTCACTACTTTTCATCTTTTTCTCTTTCTAGATCAACATTTGTATTACTTTTTCATTAATCAAGTTCAAGTTTTAATCTTTAATCTCATCCTTCCTTTCTTTATTTTGATTGATTTTGGTATAAATCTCGTATGATCCGTGTTGTTCATCAATGATTTGTGCTTAAAAAGTTGATTACTTTTTATGTTTCTTTAAACTTATACATAAATAAGCTTTGAGATCCTTGTTCTTATTGGCTTATTTGTTGTTTTGCTTATTTACTTTTTAAAGTTTTTATAAAAAGTTCATTTCTTTATTGGGTAGATTAATAAGTTTGCTTATTAAAAGTTAGAAAAGTTGTTTTTAGTGCTTATTTGATCAGCTTAGTTGTGGATTCGAGCTTGTTTAGGAGTTAGCTTATTCCATAAGCTTATTTCCTTGGCTTTTTACTCGAATTTGCATCATTTTCGGAAAGGGTAACTCCCTTTTCCGACCGCGTTTTCCGACCGAGCATTCCCCCCTCTTTCCGATCTACCGATCGGAAAAGGGTTTTAGTTTTTTCTGATTGGTGATATTCTCCTGTATTCCGACGGTGAGCATTTCTCCATATTCCGATTGGCCTCAATCCTAGTATTCCGATTGCCTTGTTTTTCCCCCATATTCCGATTGTACAAGCTTTAGATTATTCCGATTGGTGATTTTCATGTATTCCGATTTATGCTGTTTTGAACATTCCGATTGCTCTCAATTCTAAGATATTCCGATTGGCCATTTTGCAACACATTCCGATCATACGATCGGAATAACATTCCGATTGAGGGGATTTTTACACTATTCCGATTGGAGGTGTTTTGTTACGATCCTACTTTCTTTTAGTACTTTTCAATTAAGTCCATATTTTTACCAAGTTTTCCAAGAGTTAGTTTTTATTGAGTGTTCATTTATTTTATATTAAAATCTTTAAGTTTTCAACATTTATTTTTAAACTCGTTTCTTACTTTAATCTTTCAAGTCTTTAATTTTACTCTTCGACACTTAATTTCTTATAGTTAGTTTAAAATAGATAAACAAACCAACCACTTTTTATTAACCAAGAACAAATCATTCCACTTAAGGCCGAGATCAATTCGAGAGGATTCCGAGAGAACAAAATTTGAACCCCATACAAAGATCATGTATCAAATGGCGCCGCTGCCGGCTCCTCTCGTTAAGATCAAAAGTTTTTTGTGAGAACTTGGATTTTGGGATCCGTTCCCCGTGGACGTTACTTTTTCATCAAAAAAAAAAAAAAAAAAATTCAAAAAAAATCCAAAAAAATATAAAATTTTCAAAAATACAAAAAAATTAAAAAACATAAAAACCAAAAATATTTTTGCTTTGTTTTTCTTTGTTCGTTCTTTTGCAGGTGTATGCGCACTCGATCCACGTCTTATCAAGAGCCCGAGCCTCTCGATCACTTAGACATGGTCGGTGTACCACCTCCAAACAATAATAACAACAACAACCCGCCTTTCAACAACATGAACAATAACAACAACAATGAGCCCCTTCCGGATAATCGCCCGATGATTGAACTGCTGCAAGCTCATGTCGATGGCAACACGGATCCAATTGTCATACCTCCAATTGCCGCCAACAACTTTGAGCTAAAATCAGGCTTTATCCAGATGGTCTCCGCTCAACCATTCTTGGGACGAACCATTGATGATCCACACGACCATATCAAGAGATTCTTGCAACTCACCAACACGGTCAAATTCAATGGCGTTTCACAAGAGGTTATAAGGTTACAACTTTTTCCCTTTTCTTTAGAGGGACAAGCCCGGCATTGGCTTGCTAAGGAACCGCCACAGAGTATTCTCTCGTGGACGGATTTGGAAACAAAGTTTATCAATTACTTTTTTCCACCCTCTCGTACTACCGCTTTGCGGAATGAGATCATAAATTTTGAACAAAAGTACGATGAGTCGTTCAGTGAATCTTGGGATCGTTTCAAAGATCTTTTAAGAAAATGCCCACAACATGGTTTTACCAAAGTACATCAAATTAATACTTTTTACAATGGTTTAAGCATGAGTGACCAAGATTCACTGAACAGTGCCTCGGGGGGTAATCTATTGGCTAAGACTTCCAATGCTGCTTGGGACATCATTGAGAATAAATCTCGTGTGCAAACCAAGAGTGTTCGGACCAATGTCGCTAGTGCTAGCACTAGTGACAGCGACAAGCGATTAGACAAAATCACTGTGCTTCTTGAATCGCTTGTCACCTACACCGTCAGCAACAACAACAGCAACAACGCCAAAAACGCTCAAGCTAACGCTGTCAGCTAACCTTGTGAGATATGCGGTGGTCCTCACTCTTACACAACTTGTACTGCCACCCAAGACTACCCTGCTGAGAATGTGAATGCAGCTTATGGCACCTATCCTCAACCTGCTTATCAAGCTAGACCTCAAGGTGACCGTAATTTGCTTAGCTACCGTTCTAACAACTATCTTTCACCACCTGGTTTTCCTCTTACCAACCCAAACCAACAACAAAACCTTAATCGCCCTCCTCAACAACAACAACAACCTCGACAACCATACATACCTCCTCACAAGCAGCAACAACCGCCTCAACGTAACAACCAAGTCTACCAACAACCTGCTTACCAACCACCTGCATACAATGCTCCTTCCAACCAAACCACCACTGCATTACACCAAGAGGTTGCAACCTACATGAGGACCAATGATGTGATCGTGGAAAATCTACAACAGGAAGTGCGAAACTTGAAGGCAGACTTGGTAAAGCAAGGAAATGATTTGAGAGCCGACATGAGAAATACGTTGGATAGCCGAACTAATGATCTGAGGAACATGATGGCTGGTTTCTTCCAAAGTAATCAACCCTCTTCTTCGGGTACTCTTCCGAGTAACACCGTTGCGAATCCAAGAGGGGAGATGAAAGCAATCACCACTCGAAGTGGCAAAGGTACCAAGGAACCCGAGCTTCCTATACCTCTACTGGTGGTTGTGAATAAGGAAAACGAGTCACCTGCTCCTATTCCTCATCCTTCTCCTTCCCTAATTTCCCCACCTCTTCCTTCTACCCCTCCTCCACCCGTGGTTGTGAGTGATCCTATTCTACCAAAGCCTTCCTCTTCTTCCAATATATCTTATCCATCTAGGTTGAGGAAAGAGAAGCAAAAGAGCAAGGATGATATTCAGGTTTCGAACTTCCTTAAAATGTTCAAACAATTGAATTTCAATATCTCCTTCGCTGAGGCTCTCGCTCACATGCCCAAATACGCGAAAATGTTTAAAGATCTTCTGAGCGACAAGGAAAAGCTCCTCGATATTGCCAACACCCAACTTAATGAGAATTGCTCTGCAGTGCTCTTAAGGAAATTGCCAACCAAGCTTGGTGATCCGGGTCGTTTTCTTATCCCTTGCAATTTCCCGGGAGTAGAGAATTGCATGGCCCTAGCCGATCTAGGCGCCAGTATTAATCTCATGCCTCTAAGTGTTTCGAAGCAATTATCTCTCCCAGAGCTAGTCCCCACCAAAATGACTTTGGAATTAGCTAACCGTACGGTTGCTTATCCAGTGGGAATTGTTTCCTGCTGATTTTGTTGTCGTCGACTACGAGATGGACCCCCGTGTACCACTGATTGTTGGTCGTCCATTTTTGAGGACCGGTCGCACTCTCATTGATGTTGAAGCCGGTGAGCTTATCATGAGAGTGGGTAACGATAAAGTAGTCTTCAACATGGGAAAGTTGTCTAAACAACCTTATTCCAACGAGAGTGTTAATTGTATTGACGTTCTGGATGAGGCTTGTGAAGCACACTTTATTGATGCTTGCAAAAGTATTCCTTCTTCTCTTCCCAATTTGAGACCGTGTCCTCCATTGATTCATCGTTGTCTCTATTTGGAGATAGTGATTTATTTTGGAACAATCTTGAAGATACCATGGGAGATGTGAATTTAGCTACTAATGATTCTCCTATCGATGGGGATGAAGACATGAATTTCTTTGACAATCTTCTCACCGAAGACAATCCTTCGCCTCCATCTCCCACGGTTATTGCTATCGATGCCACGACTTTGAAAACGCCTCCCGTCGAAAATCCTCCGGATCTAGAACTTAAGGAGTTGCCGCCTCATCTCGAGTATGTATTCCTTGACGACAACAAGAAGTCGCCCGTCATTATTGTGACGGATTTGAAAGATGAAGAGAAGACTCGCCTCGTTGCCGTGCTGAAAGCTCATAAGAAGGCTATTGCTTGGAAGATTTCGGATATTCGTGGAATTGATCCTCACTTCTGCACATACAAAATTCTCATGGAGGACGACTTTAAGCCCACAATTCAAAGCCAACGAAGGGTGAATCCAAAAATACATGAAGTCATCAAAACAGAAGTTCTCAAACTTGTTGATGCGGGTATGATTTACCCTATTTCGGATTCACCATGGGTTAATCCAATCCATTGTGTGCCCAAGAAGGGCGGAATAACCGTTGTTCCCAATGAACACAACGAGTTGATTCCCACTCGTCTCGCTACTGGGTGGAGAGTTTGTATAGACTACTGCAAACTCAATGATGCCACGTGAAAGGATCATTTCCCTCTACCTTTTATGGACCAAATGCTTGAACGATTAGCGGGTAATGAATATTACTGCTTTCTTGATGGTTTCTCGGGTTATTTTCAAATACCCATCGATCCCCAAGATCAAGAGAAGACTACATTCACTTGTCCCTATGGCACTTTTGCTTACAAAAGAATGCCTTTTGGCTTATGCAATGCCCCCGGGACTTTCCAAAGGTGCATGTTAGCTATCTTCCATGACATGGTTGAACAAACCATGGAAGTCTTCATGGATGATTTCTCGGTCTTCGGGGATTCCTTCTCTTCTTGCCTTGCCAATTTGGAACGTATGCTTAAGCGGTGCGAAGACACTCGTCTTGTTCTGAATTGGGAAAAATGCCATTTTATGGTAAAAGAAGGCATCGTGCTGGGACACAAGATTTCCAAAGCCGGTCTAGAAGTAGACCGTGCTAAAGTCGATGTTATCGCCAAGTTGCCTCTACCTTCAACCGTGAAGGGTGTGAGAAGTTTCCTGGGTCATGCGGGCTTCTACCGTCGATTCATCAAAGATTTTTCTCAAATCGCTCGCCCGATGACCCACCTCTTGGAAAAAGATACTCCTTTTATCTTTTCCAAAGAGTGTCTTGAAGCCTTCAACTCGCTTAAGGATAAGCTAACTAAGGCACCCGTCTTGGTTACCCCTAATTAGGAGCTGCCTTTCGAGTTGATGTGCGATGCTAGTGATTTTGCTATTGGTGCGGTTCTGGGACAAAGAGTGAATAAACACTTCCAACCAATCCATTACGCTAGCAAGACAATGACGGGGGCACAATTGCATTATACGACAACAGAAAAAGAGCTTTTAGCTGTTGTCTATGCCTTTGAAAAATTCCGCCCCTATCTTGTCCTTTCTACCACAATCGTGTATACCGATCATTCCACGTTGAAGTACTTGTTGACAAAGCAAGATTCCAAACCAAGACTTCTTCGTTGGGTTTTGCTGCTCCAGGAATTTAAAATCGAAATTCGCGATAAAAAAGGAGCAGAAAACCTAGCCGCGGATCATCTCAGTAGACTTGAGGATCCTTACCAGGGGGATCATCCGAACAAAGAAATCAATGATTCTTTCCCCCTGGAGACCTTAATGTCTATCAACTCGACTGCTGACGAAACCCCGTGGTTCGCAGACATTGCAAACTACTTAGCGGGTGGAATCCTCGTTGACGGGTTAACATCCCAGCAAAAGAAAAAGTTCTTCAAAGACATCAAGACTAACTTTTGGGATGACCCGTATCTTTTCAAACAATGTGCCGACTTGATTATTCGCCGATGTGTTGATGGACCGGCAGCTTTCGAAATCCTTGATGCTTGCCACAAAGGACCCACTGGTGGTCACTTTGGTCCCAACTACACCGCCAAAAAAGTGTTTGATTCGGGACTTTTTTTGGCCCACCATCTATCGTGATGCTCACGAGATGGTTACACGATGTGATGCTTGCCAAAAACAAGGCACGATCACACATAAAGACGAGATACCTCAGAATTTCATACAAGAATGTGAAATCTTTGATGTTTGGGGTATCGACTTTATGGGGCCATTCCCTTCATCTAAAGGAAACAAATACATCCTTGTTGCCGTTGACTACGTCTCCAAGTGGGTTGAAGCCAAAGCTTTACCTACTAATGATGCAAGGGTGGTTTGTAACTTTTTGAAATCGCTGTTCGCTCGATTCGGCGTTCCTCGTGCTATTATCAGTGACCGCGGGACTCATTTTTGCAACGATCAATTTGCAAGAGTCATGGCTAAGTATGGTGTCAATCACCGTCTTTCCACCGCCTATCATCCCCAAACCAATGGGCAAGCCGAGATATCCAATCGTGGATTGAAGCGAATTTTGGAGCGTACTGTGGGAGAGCATCGTGCCGTGTGGGCCGATAAGTTAGATGATGCTCTGTGGGCTTTCCGTACTGCTTACAAGACCCCGATCGGTTGTACACCTTATCGTCTTGTGTACGGGAAAGCATGCCACCTTCCCATCGAGCTGGAGCATAAGGCGCACTGGGCCTTAAAGTGGGCTAACTTCGACATCAACAAAGCCGGTGATCATCGCAAGATTCAACTCAACGAGCTCAACGAACTAAGAAATGAAGCTTATGAGAACTCGCTGATTTACAAAGAGAAGACGAAGATCCTCCATGACGCAAAAATCAAGAACCGAGAGTTCCATGTTGGTGATCAAGTCTTACTTTTTAACTCTCGGTTGAAGATCTTCTCTGGCAAGTTGAAGAGCCGCTGGTCTGGTCCATTCACCGTCGCCAACGTCTTTCCGTATGGGACCATTGAGCTTTCTCAGCCAAATGGGCCCAATTTCAAGGTGAATGGCCAGCGTCTGAAGCTGTACTTTGGTGAGGACATCTCTCATGAGGTGATTCCATCCCTCACCACGTTCCCCATGAACTGAATTTGGGTCGAGTCAGGCTCGTGACTCGGTTATCAAAAACAAGCGCTCCTCGGGAGGCAGCCCGAGTATCTATCTTTTTATGTGTTAACCTCCTAAGTGTAGGGGGACCTGTATAGATGTTTGTCTTTGTGTGGTGATGTGATTACAGGGATAAGTTCACTCTTGGAACCTTTGAAGAATCGTGCTCCCGTGTTATCCGAAATCCGGTTCTATCTCTCAACTATCGTGATTCAATTTTCTTCATACTCACATTTGAAATTGATCACTTTAGTCGTCTCTTCCTTAACTTGAGTTAACCAACGTACACAATGTCATAAGTGTAGGGGAGACTTTTCCCACATGCTTAAACATTGAGGACAATGTTTATCTTAAGTGTAGGGGGACTTCTATCGAAGTTTTAAGTGGAATTTTCCATGAAAATGCCTTCAATTAACCGGGAAATCATATTTTTCAACATTTTTCAAATTTTTAATTAACTTTGGCCATTTAGTCGTAATTTTTAAATTTTTATCGTTGCTTTCATATGTATATATCCCGCAATAAAGTCAAAAATATTAATAAAGTGGTGTAGCTAGTTTTGAAATCTTTGACATATTAGGCCCGTTGCGTTTATTTTGACTCAACCCGAATAGACTTATCCAAGTTTATTCTAGCTAGTATCCTTAACCATGTAAACCTTAAATTGGTTTATTAGGCTAAGTCTCCACGAGTCTCATTACTTGAGATTTTAAATTGTGGAGAACGAGAAATGATAGAGTCAATTATAAGTCGGTATTCTTACGCAAGCTCACTTGGTGTAATTATTTGCCTATTCTCCCATCACTTGCTAATAATTTATCTGCAATAAGTAAGGTCGTACGATTTGAAAAGTTACTTAGCTTCTAGCCCAAGATCGTTTAAAAGTTGCTCGGTAATGATAAGAGTTCATAGCCAAGGCATAACTTATGAAGCGGGGCGCGGAGATTGGCGAGTCCGAAAAGGCCCTAACAAGGCATGAGGATTCCATTTTATTGCTGAAGATCCAAAAGTGATGTGAAAAGCATTATTCCCAAAATCAATATGAAGGATCAAGACTCACGACGAAAAGCAATCAACTCCCATAAAGATCATGGATAAGTCTATCCGAAAAGACCCTAACAAGGTATGAGGATAAATAGATCCAAG
>JANFOE010002921.1:0-83386 GCA_025667525.1 Glebionis coronaria
ATTGCATACGACCAAAGTGATCTTCATATCTACAAAGAAAGACACTAGGCAAAGAGATGAACAAGTATAGATCTAAGATCTATATGGTAGAGATAAGATATGTGTGATAAAGGATCTGATAGAGAGAATGATAGAGAAAACATGACCCAAAGGGGGTGAGCGTGAAGCTTGGACTTAGCTTGGTATTTATAGCCAAAATACTAGACAGTCACGGTACCCGTCGGACCCTTTGCCCAGGGGTCCGCCGAGGTCCATGAGGTTTGACTTTTGTTTTGCCATAAATACTCAATCTCTTGTCCAAGCTTACACTCAAAGTCATTACTACCTTGTAGTTGACTTCTAATATCAGATTTTTTTTTATTTTTTTTTGGTAACCGTGATTTCCGACTCATTGGCCGACTAATCCACGGGGTTTGAGCCCACCGCTACACAGACTCAAACCAGGTAAAGCCCTCCCTTTTCAGGAGGTTGGCGTGACCACTTCAAGGTTCTAATATCATATTTTAGGAGAGTGTACAAGTAATTTTTATGTGTTTATAACATTATACAAAAGTGTATGAGTTTAGAAAAATACTTGTTGTTGATCCCAAAGTCAGATCTTAAACCTTAATAGCTTGTTTAAGGGTTGTGATAGAAAGAAAGAATTCAATCTAACACTAGAGAAACTTTCCAAAGCAAAGTAACAAAACAAGATGCGGAATATAATGTTTAGCACAAGAACAATATGATTGAAACGTTGAACTTTAATATATCAATGATATATAAATACCCTAAAATGGTATTAGGGTTTACAAAACCTTAAAGTATGATAATGAAAGACAAATGAGAAAGACACACATAGCATGCTAACCTAGTGAGTCCTTTTATAGCCATAAGGACTCACGTACAAGATCACTACTAACAAACTTGGAAAGTATTAAGGAATAGTAACAGAAACGCGTAAAAATCTATTCCAAGTTTATCTCTGACAGCAGGGCCTTTGACTTCAGCAAGGAAACCAATCCCCCTGCCTTTGTTATTTAGCAGGGGGAGCTTACACTAGCAGGGGTACGGATAATCAACTAGCAGGGGTAACAAGTAAGCATAGATTTATTCCCAACAATCCTCCCCTAAACTTGTGCTTTCCCCTAAAGACAAGTTTCTGAATAAATCCTAGTTGATGAGGATGCTTACAAACTTTCTTGCCAAATCTGACTATGAATCATTCTTACCAGATCATAAGCAACATGCGTTTTAGCATCTACAATCAAGTTATCCTGTGCTAGTTTCTTCAAGGTCTCCTGAGTGAAGGGATAATACCTATGATTGATCAAGTACACACTTACTCCTTCCATTACTACCTCATAGACCCCATAATTGGTAAACAGCTTCCAATACAACAAATCTCCTTTATTCACTACATCAAAAATAGGATCAAATAACTCATGCTCATACATCCTCTTCATGCACTCCCAGATTACCCAATCCTTCTCCACACCATCCATGGTAGGAGGTTTTGCAGCAAACGTCTTCTTCAAAATTTTCCACAGATCTTCTAAGTCCTCATTATCCAAGGTCTGAAACATGTCATCTAGACTTAGAAATGTCTGTGCTGTATTGTCAGCTCTTGTAAGCTTCCACCAAGTCCTCCCTTTGTGTTCATAAACAACATACTCTATGATAGCAAACTTCTTTCCAAGCTCACTAGGTGAGATATCATCATTTTCCTGCAGAATTAGCTGTTTATCAATATCATCATTTGAAGGCCGTTGAGACTCCTTAGTAACTGTGCCAACCTTCTCCATTCTCTTGAGTCTTTTGGCTGCTCTTTGTACATTAAGTACAGACTTCTTAATTTCTGGAAAACTTTCACCTGCTTGATGTAATGCCCCTGCTTGTGATGATGCACCTGCTTGGGATGATGCACCTGCTTGTGTAGTTTCCAAAGTTGTTCCTTCAGCTTTTCTTTTCTTAGATTCCCTAGCTTTCTGTAGCATTTCACTTTGTCTCCTAAGATACTCAGCTTCCTCAGGAGAATTCATAGTCATCCAATCTTCCACATCATATTCTCTTAAGACTGGTCTGACTGCTCTTTTTATGGCTTCAAAACTCATATCTCTGAAGTCACCATCCTTCCACTTCTTATGTCTCTTGAGCAAAACTTTGTAGTGTTCAAGTTGCCCTTTCTTTGAAGTTAAATACTTCTCTCTCTGAATTTGATTTGCCCTTCTTTCCAGATACTCAGTTTGATATTTGTAAACAAGGCAAGTCAACTCATACCTGTCTTCCAAAGGAGCATTCATTAACTCCTTCTCCCATTGATCAAGAAATTCTCCAACATGAGGTACCCTGTCATCCAACTCTCTATGCATAATCTCAACCTGCTTGAGCATATCTTTAGGCCTCATCTTTTGCATTCTTTGATCCTGCATATCCATCTCCTCTTGTTGTAGCCTGAGAGCTACTTGTGCATCATGTGCTTCTTAAGCCCTTTGCTGTTCAGGAGTTAGATGCTTGTATTTTCTCTTGGGCTGTTCAACCATGATTCCTTTTCCATTGTCTTTTGGATCCACTGCTGGTGCTGGTTTAACTTTAGATGCAGGTTCTTTGATTATAATCCCCTTCTGAGCTGGTTGCTTTCTGTTCTTTCTAACAAAAGTTTGAGTAATATTCTTAGCAGGGGAACGACTTACAGCAGTGGGATCAGCAACAACAGGGGAAACTTTTGAAGCAGGGGCTTCTTCTTGATTGCCCATGGTGAGCAATGTTTGAGCAATCTCTTTGGTTGCACTCCCCTTATCACTTCCCTTATCATCACTTCCTTTCCCAATCTCTTTCTCAGCACTTGTTATCTTTCCATGTACACCACCAGGATATGAATAGTACTGAGTAGACTCTTCTGTATTTGGAACTTCCTCCTCTTTGGAAGCATCCTCATCTGTGGATATGATAAGTCTGGGCTTTCTCCTCCCCTCAAGGGTAGCAAGTCTGGTTTCCAAGTTATTGATAACCAGATTTTGCTTTTTGACATTTTATACCAGTTGTGCATTCTGCCTTTTCAGACTCATGCACATTTTCGTCAATTCCAAATTAGTCAAAGGTTTCATGCTGCTCTCAATCCTAGAAGGGGATTTCTCCCCTTTTTGGATATCATGGAGTGAGGGAGAGGACTTACTGATGGTGTCACTGTCCTGCTCACCCCTTGAGGATGAGACAGTAGTGGCAGCCAAACCCTCAGTTTGCTCCAAACCCTTGGAGACTCTCCTCTCTACTGCTTGTGAAGATTTACCAGGCAAGGGAGACCTGGCAAACCTGGATTTAGATCGCCTTTCATGTTGTGGATCAGCAGAGGGTAGAGAACTGGCAGGGTGTAGGTTCTTGGCAGGGGAATCAGAAGGTTGGTGTCTAGCTGTTTGATTCTTGGCTTCTTCCTGTCTGATTTGTTGCATCATAATTGAAGTGAGTGGAATGGACCTGCCAGAAAACTGTGGTGATGGTGCAAGGAGTGTGGTGAATAGTTTGGTGGTATGTTTGGTTGCTGAAAAATAGTTTTTGTGTTTAATTGGACCATGATCACTCATATTCAGTAGAAGTTCTATAAACCTTGGGTACATACAAAACTTTGAGTTGCTTGAAACATTTTTAACTATTCCTTTGAAAATCATTTGAGAAAAACAATACTTCCTCCCTGTTGCAAAGCAGATCAGGGCAGAAGCCATCTCACTACCAAATTCATTAAAAGCAGTGGTTTTTGGTGACAAACATTGCAAAACTGTATGAATCAAATACTTCCAATGAGGGGCAAACTGACCTTTAGCAAACTTACATTTTTGGGTTTTAGAAAGAGTGTACCCCAATTTAACAAGACCCGCAAAGATTTCAGCCTCAGATAGGTTGGTTATCCCATCCTCATCATCAAGAAGAAGATTGTCCCTGATGGAGGCAAGTGTAATCACCTTAGGATGACCATCTACAGTGCTTTGAATTGTAACCTCTCCATTCACTGTTTTGGTCATGGATTTAGACCAGAACTACTGAATGTGTGAGGTATAAATTCTAGGGTTGATGAGAAGGGCCACTCTAAAGTACGAGGACTTTAGAAAGGCCACAACATCAACAAACTCTACTTGTTCATCATGTAATAAAGCGATTTGGTTATGATTAGCAGCAATTTTGAGAGTCATGATAAAGTTTGAAAATATTTTGAAGGTTTATAAAGGTGAGAGGTAGGTGGGATTAAGTCGAGAGAGAGAGATGGACTTGCTGGTGAAGGGAATTAAGTTTTTATAGGCAAATTGGAGAGCTGTGATTGGACCAAATTTTCAAATTGCAAAAATATCAAAGATAAATCTTGATAAAAAAGTAATTTATTTGAAATAAGAAAGAAAAGATTACCAATCAGCGAAGAAAGCGCCTTAAATATCTTTTAAAAACAATAAAATATTCCCTAACCAAAATTTGTGCAAGCAGGCCCAACGGCTATGAACATGTCGGTCAATGGTCAAACAGGGGAATGTTATGAAAGCAGGAGAAGCAAAAGGTGAAAGCAGGGGAAACTTTCCTAGGGGTATTGGACTAGTCATGGAGAGACCAATGCTAACTAGCTCTGCTCTAATGCACACACTTGTATACACAAGATAGATACATAGAAACTCAAGAGTCCTCTATTCAGCAAAGGTCTCAGCACAAAAAGTCAACACATAGGTCACCCTGCACCAGGTCAGCCCAAGAAAATATGCATACCCTAGTCACCATCCCTACCTTTTTCCCTACCTATGGTCAGTTAGTCTTGGCAATGTGTACCACACATCTGTACTTGAACAGCAAGCTGTTTTGATAGAGAAGTGTAAGCACCCATTACAGTGCCTCAAGGTTTCAGAGTTCTGACAAGCTTTGCAGCAAGTCATCATCACCCTGAATCCTTACTCACGAATGGATATGATCTAAGATCATATATGAGCATCCTAAGGATACCCTGAGTCCTAAAGGTGTGACCTAACCTCCCCTTAAACATAGAGCATATACCTGATTCACCAATGAGAATGGTATGCACCACATGAAACTCTGCATTGTTAGTCTAAAACCACATATAACAACTTTGTAAAAAGAACAAACCCAGTTTAAAGAGAAAAATTCTCTTAGCAGGGGAATGAACCCCCAGCGGGGGAATCTGTGTTAAAAGCAGTGAAATAAAAAGTGATGGAAAAATTGACTAACAACTACACAACAACAGCAGTAAAGCAACCCTGAAAAATACATGACATAATAGACATCAGTTTTTAGGGAGTAACCACTCCAATACCTGCAACCAGGTACTGAAACCTCCCTACTTCAAAAGCTTTTGTTAAAAGATCAGAAACATTAAGTTCTGTATCAATTTTCTCATGGACAATCAGTCCTTTTTCAAAACAATCTCTGATAAAGTGATGTCTAATTTCAATATGTTTAGTTTTGCTATAAAAAACAGGGTTCTTAATAATGCAAATGGTGCTGTTGTTGTCAATGAATATCTTGGTTTTAAGAAAGTTATACCCATAATCAAGCAGTTGATTTTGCACCCAAAGTACTTGACCACAACATGCAACAGCTGCTACATACTCAGCTTTAGTTGTGGACGTGGCCATAATAGTCTGCTTCTTACATTGCCAAGATATAAGCCTGCTTCCTAAAAATTGGCATCCCCCTGTTGTGGACTTCCTATCATTGTTGTCACCAGCATAGTCACTATCTGAGTAAGATATCAACTCAAATGGTGACTCCTTGGGATACCAAAGTCCTAAGGTGGGATGACACTTTAGATACCTAAAAATTCTTTTTACAGCAAATAAGTGACACTCTGTTGGTGCCACCTGGTATCTTACACATAAACAAACAGCAAACATGATGTCAGGTCTTGAAGCTGTTAGATACATGAGAGACTCAATCATAGACCTGTAGTTCCTGACATCAATAAGCTTTCCAGGACCATCTCTACCCCATGGATGATCCTTTTCCATTGGTGTGGACACCTTCTTTCCATCAGACATGGCAAACTTCTTGACAATCTCAGCCACATATTTGTCTTGTGAGATAAATATCCCATCTTTCCGCTGCTGAACTTGTAACCCCAAAAAGAAGTTTAGCTCTCCCATGGCACTCATTTGAAATTTATCCTGCATCAGTTTGGCAAAATCTTTGCTAAGCACAGAGTTAGTGGATCCAAAGATGATGTTATCAACATAGACTTGTACTAGCAGAAGATCACCCTTTTGTTTCTTGGTAAACAGGGTCTGATCAATCTTCCCCCTGCTGAATCCATTATCTAGGAGATATTTAGAGAGAGTACCATACCATGCCCTGGGAGCTTGGTGAAGTCCATACATAGCCTTTTTCACCTTGTATACTTTGTCTGGATGTTCTGGGTCTTCAAACCCTGGAGGTTGCATAACATAGACTTCTTCATCAATGGTTCCATATAGAAAGGCACTTTTCACATCCATTTGGAAAACAGTGAAATCCATAAATGAAGCATAAGCAAGGAATAATCTAATGGCTTCAATCCTGGCAACTGGAGCAAATACCTCCTCATAGTCAATTCCTTCTTTCTGTGTATACCCTTGTGCCACTAGTCTTGCGTTGTTCTTAACAACTATCCCCCTTTCATCCTTTTTGTTCCTGAGTACCCACTTTGTCCCAATATGCTCTATCATCCTTTGTCTTCTTTGTCACCTGCAAAAAGAAAAACAAAGTAGTTTTTCTTGGGGACCCAAGCCATTACAAACTTGGATCTACCTCGTGTATCAATGTAGGATAGCTTATCAAAAACTAGAGATACACCATTATATTGAGTACCCCTTTTGGGTACCCAAACCCAATGAGCTGAGGCTTTCACAGCTTTTCCCCATCTACCCATGCTCCTAGAAGGCAAAACTTTGTTAGCAGGGGATACCCCAGATTTAGCAGGGGAATCCCTATGCTTAGCAGAGGGAACCCATCTTTTGTTTTGGCCTCTATTCATGTGTTGGTAAGGTCTAGGGCCTGATCTATATGCATTATAAGGTGTTGGGATGGTCACAGAAGTGCTGGGCTTGGTGTGAACATCATTCTCCTTTCTAAGTGCAGGAACAACATATTTGTCAGTCACCCTGTTTCTCAAGGCAGGGGCAACATACTTGGCAGGGGAAAATGATTTTGCCCCTGCATTCAGAAGAATGGTTTTAGGTTGCATATCCTTTAAAGGATTTGCAGCCACCACTTCCAATGGTGCCTTACACTCTTGATAAGTGTGCTCAAAACTGCCACATGTAAAGCAGGGCTTGGTGTTAATCACAAAGTCTTCTCCTAATTGATGAGACTTTTGGTCATTCCAATTTCTTTGATTACCTCTGACAGTCCTGTACATACCAGCATATTTAATGATGGACTTAGGAGACTATGATCTGGTTTTAGATTTGGTTGAGCTACTCTTAGAACTAGAATCACTACCAAAAAGTCCTTCCCTTGAAAATAGAACAGGGTTATCAATTTTCCATTGTTTTAAAGCAACCTGTTCCTTTTCAAAATCCCTAATAACACTAGTTTTTACTAGAGGATCTTCAGTATCAAGATTATTAGGTATGTAAGCACTCAAGTCAAACTCAATATCATCCTGTTTTTGAAAACAAGGGAGACTAGTCCAAGACGGGTCTTTTCTAGGAAAAGGTGCATGGATGTTGGCAGGGGGTGGTGGTATGGTAGCATGCTCATTTTTAATCCCAAACCCTGTTTTGTCCCTAGGAGATTGACCAATTTTAACTGCTTTGGTTAAATCTTTTGAAGCTTTTCCAAATTTTTCAACAGTTTCCTCATCTATCTTTTTGTTAGATTTAAAAATTTCAAGTTCAGTAGTCAACTCCTTAATGGATTGGTTATTCTCCTTGGCATCTCTCTCTAGAATCACAATGTGATCTCTATAATCACTTTCTCTTTGCTTAAACTCTCTTATGGTGGACTCTAACTGTTCTAAAGCACGTCTATAATTATCAAGATCATTATCACAATTGATATAGTCAGCTTTTACCTTTCTGATTTGATCATTCAAAGACTCAGTATTTTTCCTACAAGCTTTAGTACAATATGAATCGTCATATACCTCATTGTTAGAGCTGGAACTTGACATGGCCATTAGTGCAAACTCTTCTTCTTTTTCCTCAGCAACCAAAGCTTGATTTCTTTCCACATTCTCTGTCATGGCACTCCAGTCCCATCCACCTGCTCCATCTATCCCCTGTATGGCTACCATGGCTTTAGCACCAGAATCATCATCTCTGGTTTCCTTCCTATAGCTGTTTCCAGTCTTAGGTCCTCTGCATTCCCTTGCAAAATGACCCTTCTTGCCACAGTTATAGCATTCAACTTTTGTTTTGTCAAACCCAGCCACATCAGAGGGATTGATTGAGATCTTCTTCCCCTTCTTGTAGAACCTATTGGCTCTCATGCTCAGCAGAGCCATATTCCACTTGATATCCATCTCTTCTAGCCCTTGCTTACTGATTTGACTTAGATCTTCATGCAACACAGTAGATCCTTGTGGCCCTTGATATGCTATAAAAGCACAAGCAGTATCAAGGCTGAATGTAGCTGGTCTTTCTTCATCATAAGATGATCCAGACCTGGTAGCAGGGGAATAAGCAGCAGGGGCTACTTCAATTCCACTATTTTTGGAGATTCCACTGCTTTGTGATATGAATGCCATGTTAGCAGGGGAATCAGTGGATCCACTTGAGTTGGTGGGAATCGTTCCTTTTGACTTCATCTCATTGACAACAGGTTCAAAAACTTTTAAGTTATTGTATATGTCATCAATGTTCTTGTTGTCTAAGTCATCCTTATTCTGCCAAATTGCCTTGTAGACAAACCATTCTTTCTGGAGGCTGTTAAGAAACCTGGTATTCACCTGCTCTCTTGACACCTCAATATCAAAGAATTCCAACTGGGACACCATGTCTTGAAGCCTATTGTAAATAGCTCCAATTGACTCATCACCAATTGCTTTGAAAGAAGAAAAATCATCCAGCATTTGATTCTTCTTCTTCTTCTTTGTGGCTTCATTTCCTCCAAAGGTTGTGCCTATGGCTTCCCATAGTTCCTTAGCTGTTTTGTATTTTCTGAATCTTAGTTGATGTCTATCAGGTAGAGCCAACAGCGATGAGCTGTGAGCCCTGACATCATGCCTTCTGGCCAGTATTTTCTTATCACAAAGAGCAACAGATTTCTTCTTGTCCTTACCTTTGGAACTTTCACCTTTCTCTTCTTCCTTGCCCTCTTCAACTGCTAAGATTTTGTTGAATTGATCACCAAATTCTATGATCTCCCAGAGAACATAGTGTTCCATTTTCAGGTATTGTTGGATTCTGAATTCCCATAATTCAAAGTTTTCAGGATCCAACATAGGTAACTTGAGGTTTTTGTGGTTGTTACTGTTTGAGGAAGAGTCTGAAGACATGGTTGCTATGGGGGTTTTGTTCTTGATTTAGACAAAGTTTCTCAACAAGCTCTGATACCACTTGTTGATCCCAAAGTCAGATCTTAAACCTTAATAGCTTGTTTAAGGGTTGTGATAGAAAGAAAGAATTCATTCTAACACTAAAGAAACTTTGCAAAGCAAAGTAACTAAACAAGATGCGGAATATAATGTTTAGCACAAGAACAATATGATTGAAACGTTGAACTTTAATATATCAATGATATACGAATACCCTAAAATGGTATTAGGGTTTACAAAAACTTAAAGTATGATAATGAAAGACAAATGAGAAAGACACACATAGCATGCTAACCTAGTGAGTCCTTTTATAGCCATAAGGACTCACGTACAAGATCACTACTAACAAACTTGGAAAGTATTAAGGAATAGTAACAGAAACGCGTAAAAATCTATTCCAAGTTTATCTCTGACAGCAGGGCCTTTGACTTCAGCAGGGGAACCAATCTCCCTGCCTTTGTTATTTAGCAGGGGGAACTTACACTAGCAGGGGTACGGATAATCAACTAGCAGGGGTAACAAGTAATCATAGATTTATTCCCAACACTTGTAGTAGTATGTTAAGACAAAATATAATTTGCATGTAATTATACATTTTACGTTGTGTATTACAAGTTACATGTTTGTCATCAACAAAATAACCAAGGATGTCTAGATTAAATATCGTAATATTTGCACTAACATTGTTTCATAATAGTTAAGCTAATTTCCAAGAGTCTAAAACATTCGCTATATCTCGTGATTATGATAGTGCAATGCATGAATGTAAAGATAAATAAGTAAAGAGTAAGGAAAGAAAAGACCTAAGTAAGGACACCAAGATTTTTAGTGGTTCGGCAACAAAGCTCTCTCTTTGTTCCTACTCCATTCCTTGAGTACACCTTACTGGAGATTTCCACTATATCAAGAAGCTCCCTTCTTGGAGGAGAAAACCTTACAACGTTGCTACATTATTTTCCGACACTAAGCTAAATGTCGATTTCTAATCCTAAGCTAGAACCAATCTTCATTGCCCATCTTCTTTTCCTACACAAGGCTAGATGTCGAGTCCTAATCCAAAGCTAGAACCACTCTTCACACACAACACTTTTTAGTTAAGTGAGAACTCACAAGAATCAGACACACAATTACATCACTTTATAGTTTAGTGAGAACTTACACACAAGACATACTACATCACAAGACACATCCAAGTATACACATATACCAAGTATACACACATACCTTGGATATACACAAGACTAATCAAAGTACACAAATACCTTAGATCTACACAAGACACATATAAAAAATATGATGAACATGACTAGATCTAAGAAAGGATGATCTTCATCAAGGCTTCATATTTTATCACATCACAAATGTGTGAATGATCTTCTCTTTGGACAAGTAAAGAAGGGGATCAAGAGGATAATCATAAGTAAATACACTTAACACATTAAGTGATCATTTACTAATGATTGGAATCATAGAAAGAAGATAAGAAGCATAAAACCGTCCAAAAAAGTTCATTGGAAAGTGGAGAAATGATCCAATATTTATAGGAGACAAGTCCAACGGCTAGTCTGGTTGCGGCTCAATAAATAGGCTGGCGGCTCAATATCACTATTGCGCCTCAAGTACCTATACTGATTCGCAGGCTCTAAACTCCGCTCCTTTTTGTCTTCTAGTGGGGAAATACCATCTAGTGAAGTTTATACCCCAAGATGATATTGTTAAACAATCTGGAATATGCCAAATTCAAATTTCCATTTTCCATTTAATAAAATATTTTCTTAAAAAGAAAGTTTATTAAAAATATTTGTCACATTTGTATAAATGTGAGTTTTGAGGTTAATCACTTTCCATGATCACTAAACATGTATAAGATATGTTTGTGTAAAACATAAATGATTATTACCTTAATGATAGTGTTTGTTAAATAATTCGTCTTACGGTCATTTTTTACGATAAATGAATTTACACTTTGTCGTGATCAAAACTAAGAAAGATTAGTTATTACAAATAAAGTTTTTTTGGCATCAATTACATTAACAAGATCCCCCTTTGTTATTACGACAAACTATAAACTCATTTATGTAATAACAAAAGTTTTCAAATTAATAACGAGTTTATCACTACCATTTCTCCCCCTTTTGTCGAAGCAAAAAGTTAGCACAAGTCTTTGAAGAAGAGAAGAATCGACTTTGCTAGTGGCTACCCCTTGGTGCTTACTCCCCTAGCTTGGGGCACTAAGTCATCGAGCTATGATGACAAGCTACGTACAAGGATTGGTAGAAATAAAAGAAACACCCATGTAAAGGCAATATTCACTACTCACTAAATAACTTGAGAAGGAGAAAGAAAAGAAATCCAAATTTTAAAGTAAATATTCGCTAAGTATGTCCAAAGAGAGTAATTTGACAAGCTCAATTCACAATTGTTGGAATAAAGATAGAAAATAAACATCCAACAATTTGAAGATATAATGTCAAAGGGGTTAAAAGCATAGAATTTTTGGAATCACCCAAGCTTGGGGCACTAGATTAGGCTAAGGTTGCATAAAGAGCAACATATTCACATGAGTATTTTGATAAATGGTGACAAAATATTTAGATAACATTTTGATCCAATCTTAGTCAAGTTCTAGAGGCGACAATAGATTTAGGTTTAATTTTAACTTAAAATTGAAGTTGATTAATGTGTACACAAACAAACTATAACACATAAACTTAAATCCATTCAACATCTACATGAAAACTCATGTAGAAAACAAGATACAAGAATAGAAAAACAACTAACTAAACATTAAAGCTGGCTATTGTAATCTTAGTGAATTAGTCTTCTTGGCTTGAGTTCTTGAAAAGATATTTTAAAGATATCATCATTTCATCCTCTAGGAGGAGGAGGATTTGTAAACAAAGTTAACAAGAACTCTTGCAACCTTGCTTGAAGCCCAAACATTTCCATCCTTAATGATTGGATGATGTAGTTGTTGTAAACACAACATGGACAATTAGTACAATGTGCCACAAGAAAACCAAAGAAATATGGATCACCCATAAGGTTTGAGATAGGAACACCTAAAATTGGACTGTTGGGAGGAGGAAGAGCATGGTATCCAAGGGTGAAATAGTTGAATGCTCAACAAAGTCATCCTCAAAAGGAATGCTTTGGAGGGATATGAGGTTCTCTACCAAGAGAGTACTTAGAGAGAAAGGTGAAGACAACTCATTCATCCTATATTGGAATGAAGAAGAGGTAGAACCATGAGAATGGTTTGTACCATGAGTTGAACTTGTCTTGCATGGTGCAAGATGTGGTGAAGGTGATGGAGAAATGAGAATTGGGATGGTCTCATTTTCGGGTGTAAGAAAAGATGAAGAACGTCGTTTAGGTATCTTGATCTTAATCTTAAGGCTATTTTTAGTGGAAGAGTTTTTGGATGAGTTTGAGGATTTAGTGGACATCATGGTTGAGTGTTTAAGGCTTAGAGAAGGCTTAGAAATTGTAACGCCCCACTTTGATAAGTAGACCGTTACATGATAATTATGGCGTGTCATTAAAGCATGCAAGGTAATATATCTTAAAAACATAAATTACCATAAAGGAAAACCGGAATCAAACATCGGCACCCAAACATAAGCTCAAACATGCATAAAGTAAAGAATGTAGAAAAGGACTAAACATTGTCCAACCAAGCATAAGTATATGAAATGCAAAAGGAAAAGAAGTCTAAGGTGGCTTCCATCCTATGCACGTACTCTCAATTGTTCAAGGTCGTCCATGTGTACCTGCCGTATAGGACATAGAAAGAAAATATGGCTGAGCAATACACTCAGTGAACTGATATAATGACATGAATAGAATAACTGAAATATAAGCAAAAGACATGAAATGCAGCGGAATATGTGTAAGTCCTGGAAAACCTAGAACATGTCTTATAAACTCGTTTATAACTGAAAAGTCTTATGTTTATACATGCAAATGTTATTAAAAATGTCAGATAGCTCATATAGGTCATGATAAATATCAACGTACATGAATACATAGAGGGGTGACCTCGTCATGCAATTAGAGGGGTGGCCTCTAATTATATAAGTCTGGGTGGAGGGATCATCTCCAATGTGACAGATGTAGAGCACACACCACAATCACCTTGTAAACCTGCAAAACATGTACTAGGATGCACCCATACGCCCCACATGATAATAATAATAATGGCCAAAGTAACTGAAGGGACACCGCGAGAAATCACTCTCGTTGCGGAAGAGTCATGACACCAGTGCCTCAAGTGTCATAGTTATGGTACCTCCATAACTAGGTGGACATGGTCATGCATGTATATATCTCATGTAATTTAAAATGATAGCATCGCAAACAATGAAAAGTTTTATGACATGTAAATTAGGGAAAACAGATGGCAACAAACGGGGAATCCTAATCATGCATAGAAAGAGAGTATCCTTACTAAAGGACGGAATACTCATACCTAATGTCCACTAACGCAAGAAGATGAAAGGCGGAATGTAACTACTCCGACTTCACGAGTGCTACATAATAAAGGATGTGTATGAGTTGTATGTTCATGCATAACTGACTAGTTCTTAGTTTACTTTACTTGTTCTTGACTTGTTGTACTTGTTCTTGACTTGTTTTACTCGTTCCTGCTTTATCGTGTCTTTCTTAGTGTTTTATGTGTTCTTAATTAAAGTATCATGTTTCATGTGTTATTATGTAACACCTGGTAATTTTCTCTACTTTGTAAAATGACTATTTTACCCTTTGACTTTTTATTTAGTCAACTATGTGATTTAACTGTGGTGGAACCGGGAAGTTATCCCGCGTTTTCTGAAAAACGGTTTGCTGACGAGTAATGGCCTGACACTGTGCTCAGTCATTATTCTGAACATTTTCTGTGAACCTGACCAAAGTGCTGAGACGGTCAATGAATTAACGATAATCCATGAGATTATTCGTTATCTGTGAATTATGTGCTTAACTTTTTAGTTTTTAACAGCGTGATCGTATTTTCTTGAGCAGCGTATTTAAATATTTCTGTATATGTTTATATATGCCTGTATTTTAGTATTTTTGCTATTTATAGTAATAAATCGTATTTACTGTGAATATTTAACTAACGTATCGCGTTTTCGTATTTTACGTCGTTTTTACGTTTAACCGTCGTTAACATGCATAAAATACTTTACCAATCATAAAATGTCAGTTTTCGTCGAAAAATTGTAAATTTGATATATTTCGTCAAATTTTTAAGTTTTACGTAATTTTTAACTTAACTATATACTTTTTGATATTTACCTAAAACTAACTAACCTTTTTACCTTAAACCTTTTAACTAATTACCATAGTAAAAATTTTGAATAATTTACCCCTCCATTGGGACCCCATAACCGGCCAAAAACATGCACATGGTGCATGGCCTTACATTTTTCCATTTTGAGCTTAAGGTCATATACCTTACACCCTTTAACTTATTAACCAAAACCCTTCCATTATTTACTTACACACTTCATTTCACCTCAAACAAAAAACACACACATCTCTTCCTCTCTCTCTAAACACACGGCAGAAACACAAATATTTTTCCACCATTGTTGATTTCTAAAAAGCTTCATTTTACCAAGATTTAACACAAAACAAAATCACCCTAGAGCTTGTATAAGCATAAAGAAGAATGGTCTTTCTTGGTTTGATGATTTGAGTAGTTTTTGGGTTGAAGATTTAGAGTAGAGTTCTTGTTGATTATTAGTGGGTTATATTGTAGATCGGGTCGTTGTGGTTACGTAGAATCGTTACACAAGGTTATTTCTTAAACCTTTTTCATCTTTTCATTTTCCATGCATGATCTTTGTATATCTATGCATGCATGTTACTCATCAAGTATTTTCATGAAATAAAAAGATAAAAATTATTTTTGGTCATGAAATATTTTAAGATTTGTGGAAATTAAGTGTGGATCTATTAGATTCATACATGAAAATGGGTTAATTGAAAGATTTGTGAAAAATATAAGTATGTATATTTTGGATTTGTAAACTTGAAGAAAAATCTTTGATTTTGTTGATGTATATGAAAAATTAGAAGAAACTAGTAGTGTTACTACTAGTGGTTACGCTTGAAAATGGTCGAAAACGAGATTTTACGGAAAACATACAATCTGTCCGACTTTTGTTAGAGGCGTAGAGAGTCGTAAAAATTGTTTTGACACTAGTTTACTACGATGTTATGAAAGTATAAGTTAATACCTTCGTTTCGATATATTATAGGCTAAAAACGGAGCTAAAATGAGTAAGTTGTGGTCGTTTAAATTTCGTTGTCGGAAAACTTAATTTTTGGAGAACAACACTATAAGTGGTTGCTGTCCAGATTTTTAAAGTGGTCGAAACGACATTTTCGAGTTAAACGGAGTTGTTTTAAGTGTCGAAATGGTTACTAAATGGTATGTATGAATGTTGGACTTGTTTTGTAAAAGCGTGTTAGCTCGAAAAGTGAATACTTGTTGTACTATTGAAAGTTTGAACGTTAGAAGTGGAAATTGATACTATCGTGAAAAATGACTTGTTGAATTGTTGGCGATTGAGAAATTGTTGAAAATAGGGGTTTTAGGACGAGATTTGAGTATTTACTAAAAATGGCAAATTTTTATGTGACGCCGAAAGGCTGCCGAATTTTCGTTAGAATTCACGTAGGAAAATTTGTTAAGATAAATTTTGGTAAATTAAAATTTACGCCGAAAGGCTGTCGAAATTTCGTTGAGTCAAAAATAAATATTTTTTTGCCTAAGTATATATATACTATAAATGTTTATAACGATGTAACATTTACAAGTCACAATTTTAACAACAAAATATATACTTGATCGATGAGTAACGTACGTGATGAACTATTGTGACTTATTTGCTAGCGCCTAAACTATAGTATTATATTTAGGTTGTTGCTAGATTTGCTCGCTACTATTTGATCTTACTTGTGCGGTTTGAATCGTTGCTTGAGGTGAGTTTATAGATCCCTATTAAACTGTTTTTATATGTTTAATGTTTTGGGATGTGATAAATGTTTTGATGACTTGCTTCTGGACGCAAGTAAAACTTGATTTCTGTGAACGCTTTGTGAACACTATTTATGAGATAGCTTAAGTTTCTTTAGCCATAGTCCCCACTATCGTGAATCGTTAGTTACTCTGCTGGAGTAAGCTCTTATGTTACAGATAGATCTATTGAGGGTTGACAACCTCCACTCGGGCATTCTGACGCCGGACGAGTGTGTACCATTTGTATGAACGGAGTCATCTTGGCTAGGTACTCCATTGGGGCAAATTTATGTATGCAATCTATTGTATGCACTGGATCACTAGTTTCGATGTCACGAGCTTAGCTATCATAAATATTGTGAACACCCAATTTATCCTACACTTGGCACTATATCTCCTATAGTTGCATGTGTACATGAAACGAAATATGAAATTGAATGACTATGAATTTTTACTTGAAACCTATATTCTCACCAACTTTTTGTTGACCCAATTTAGCATTTATCTCAGGTAATTGATGATGTGTTGTACCTGCTGTGTGAAGTACTTGGAGTCCGCATGCATTTCTTGGCTATCTTCGGACATTTATTTGCTTATGCTTTTGAACTATTATCTCGTTGATGTTTAAAACTTTTACATTCCGCTGCACTATCTTTTGAAACTGAGACCTTTGTACTGTGACGCTTTTTAATTTAAATTCAACGAGGTATTTTTATAAAACGTCTCATTTAGAGTCGTTCTCTTGTACCTTGAACTTGATACAATGACGTAACAACCCCCGAGCTTCACCGCTTCCGCATATCACATTTTGGGGTGTTACAGAATTGGTAATCAGAGCCTTGGTTATATAGAACTAGGTTTGCATCTTAGGCCTAGACTATAACCGATGTGGCTACTTGTTACTCTGTATATATATGTGTACTACGTAATGTATTACGTAGGATAACACTATAAGTAATATGTAATATATATTATGTAATACGTAATATGTATTATATACATATGCATCTCCCTGATTTGCATACTTTAATTTCTATACATGATTATTTCATGCATACCCTACAACTGCTTAATACGCATCTTGGTTGTTGCAGGTTATGTCGTCATCTACTGTTTTTTACCAGCCCGAATCTGCCAACGAAGAGTGGGAAGACGAGGTTGAGATAGTACCAGATCATGTTGAGCCGGAGAATGACCAAGAGGAGGCTGATCCTGAGGAGGAAGGTGCGGAGTATGACCCTGACGAGGATCCGGAGGAGGATGATGAGGGTGAGCCTGATGTGTTGTCTGATACTTCCGATGTTGTTGATGGGATGCCACCTGTTGTGCATCGTACTTTGATCGTGTGGGTTAGTGGTAGTGAGGACGATGAGGATGATGAGGATGACGTGGAGGGTATTGAGGTAGATCACGAGGGTGATGAGGATTTGGATGGACATGAGGTAGGTCATGAGGATGATATGGATGGTGTTGAGGTAGATCGTGAGGGTGATGATGATATGGATGGATATGAGGTAGATCGTGAGGATGATGAGAACATGGATGATGAGATTGAGAGTGATACTAACGTTAGGATGGTTGTGGCTAGTAGTGATAGCGAGGGTGCTGAGGCTGATTATGATATTAGGGTTGATGCTTTGACTGTTGTACCTGAGAGAGTTGAGCCTAGTAGGAGGAGTGAGATTAGGAAGACGTCCAACTTGAGGAAGAAGCCTACTGTTCCCTGTCAGCGATTTAGAGAGGAGAGGGAAGCTTTATGGGGTACACCACCAGCTGAGGTTTATACTGATTCCGATGATATTGTACCACCTGCTGATGGAGCTGGACCATCCGGTGTTAGATCTCGAGCTTTGTTCGATTCTGATTCGTCATGCCCACGGAAGAAGATCCGTATGTCTGATTCACACACTACACCTGAGGCATCGCCTACTCATGGGAGTCGAGTTGCTACTGCTGTTTCTACACCACCTACTCATCATGTTGGAGAGCCCTCTAGACCTAGGTCATGTGTTGTTATGATAGGATCTGCTAGGGATTCAGATGCTGTTCGTTTTCGTCTACTAGAGGATGCAGTTTTTGGATTGTTAGAGGATAACGAGGATACCCGTGACTTGTTGGATACCACACTTGAGGAGGTTGCTAGGTTGAGGCGTGAGTTAGAGTCAGTTCGTGGAGGAGACCGAGCTGCAGATGGAGACCCGAGGAGTGATTCACCGAGATGTGCTGAGTGTGATCGTCGTCGTCGCACTTAGAGATTCATCGTTATTGTGCTTAATTCTAGAGTAGATTGACATCTTTATCTTTTGGGTATTGTATCCACTAAATTAGAGTAGTACTCGGTTAGTTGGAGTAGACTAGATGTAATCATACTCTTATTTTATGACTATGTACTTGATATTTTGATTATGAATGGGAATTTAACTTTATGACCTTGACCAGTGACTATCCTTTTTATGTTTGTTGTACTGTTAAATTCTGCATTCTATTTTAGCATATGAAATATATAACGTGTATATTCGTGCTTGAACCTTATTTGCATTGTTGTCTCAACGCAAAGAAACAATGGTGAACACACGTAACGGAATGACTGACGCTCAATTGGAAGCACTGATTACGCAACGAGTGACTACTGCACTGGCAAACGTTCAAGCTAACAACAACGTGAACGAAGCACCACCGAACAATGTTTACAATCGACCGCCTAAGCCGTGTACTTACAAGGACTTTAGGAGCTGTGACCCTTTGACTTTTAATGGTACTGAAGGAGCTGTCGGATTAGCTCGTTGGGTCGAAAAGATGGAAGCTGTGTTCCGTGTTAGTGGATGTGCTGTTGAGAACCAAGTGACTTATTCTACTTGTACTTTAGCTGCTGGAGCGTTGACATGGTGGAACACACATGTGCAAACGGCTGGAGCCGAGGAGGCGTATGGAATGAGTTGGGAGGAACTTAAGAAGTTGTTGACTAAGGAGTACTGTCCTCGTAATGAGATTCAGAAAATGGAAATCGAACTGTGGAACTTGACTGTGAAGAACAATGATATTGGTACGTACACTAGGAGGTTCCAAGAATTGTGTTTGCTATGTCCTGGAATGGTTCCGGATGAAGAAAAGAAGGTTGAGCGCTATATTTGGGGTTTACCTGGTAGAGTTCAAGGGAATGTGACATCGTCTGGACGGACAAAAGTTAGTGATGCTATAAGGATGGCTCACAGTCTGATGGACCAAGTTGTTTGAGCAAATGCTGGGAATGCCGCGGACAACAAGAGAAAGTGGGGTAATAACCAAAGGAACAACCATGGGAACTATCCGAATAAGAGGCAAGACACTGTGAAAGCGTACACTGCTGGTACTGAGGAAAAGGGAGTGTACAATGGGACGTTACCTCTGTGCAATCGATGCAAGCGTCACCACAATGGACAATGCAATGTACAATGTCACAACTACTGTTGGAAACTCACTTTATATGACGACATTTAAGAATTCCCGTTAGTTATCATAGTCACGCACATTTAGACTAGTCTAGGCTCTTTGTAAAGTGCGTGACTATATATACCCCTCCTTAGCTTCCAAGGAGGGGTGTTGATTGTATTTTTGTTCATTCAAGGAACACACACATTTCACATTCAACCTCTCTTTCTCTCTCTCTAAGCCATCAATGGCTTCCACCACCATCTACCACCACATTAGACCACCGGATCATATTTAGCTTTTCTACATTTGGTATCAGAGCCTCGGTTCTATCCTTGGATCGTGTTTATTTAGTCGATTTGGTGGTTTAATTATTTCTTGTGTCTCGTTTATATTGTTTCTGTTCATTGTCACAAAATTTTTTTTGGGTCACGTCATTTTATTCAGTCCATTTGTCCAAACAGTAGCAGGTTTTTGGGTCTTATTATATCTATTTGTGTCTCGGTTTCATCAATCTTCATGGTAAAAAGTCATATAAATATGGTCAATCTGGGTTCATCTTTCTGGGTTTATACAATCAGAAATGGACAAAATGTGCAGATCCACTTTTTCAGGTCCTTCAAAACCCTTTTCAGATTGGGTTTTCAGATTGGGATTCAGATTGGATATTCATATTGTCTTTTCAGATTGGGTTTCAGATTACACTTTCAGATTGGGTTTCATATTGCCTTTTCAGATTGGGTTTCCTATGGCACATTCAGATTGGACTTTCGGATTGGTCATTCCGATGGGGGTATATGCTTTATTCCGACGACTTTCCGATGGGATTCACTTGGACTTAATTTGACTCAAAAATAAAACATCCAGATTGGATTAAATTTACATTCCAATTGGCCTGTTTTGGTTAAAAACTTGTGTAACAAACTGTGACTTAAAACCAATTTCAACCCAACCGAGTCAACTCGGTAATTACCGAGTTGACTCAGATCACTCACTGAGTTTAACACACTGACTCGACAAACTCATTCCATCCTTTTTACACCTCAACACCACAAATCTAATACCTAAAGCCCATCGTCACCTACACGCCATCACATCTAAGACTCGAATTAAAAACAGAAAATGAAATGATCTCAGATTCTTCTCGTGTTTAACATGCATGCCGAGATCTATTTTAGGCCATCAACACGAATTAAAATATCATCACTGATCCATATGTGGTTCAACCATCTCATTAATTTTCGACAATAAAGAAAGATCCATAACAAGTTTGTTATTTTCTTTTCTTTGTTTCGGTTCTCACAAAAGTCGTATTATGTTGAAGTATAAAACTTCCTTTGATATTCGAAAATGAACAAAGATTTATAACAAGTATGTTATAATCAATTCGTTCCTTTCGATTCTCGCACAAAAATCATAACCCACACGCATCATCAAACTGTCATTAATTTTCGAATTAAAGATGGATTGATAACAATTATGTTATAATCCATTCCTTTATCTCGATTTGACAAAATCAAAATGAGTTAAAACATTAGACCTACCCGATAACAATCAATTGTTCTTGTAGCAGCGATGTTACCTTATTCGCCCTTTAATGTCTCGTTTTGAGATGATGATGTCTGTGGAGGTGAGATGAGATGATGATTTTTCAAGATGGGTGATGGAAAGAGATTTATTTTGTATGTTGGTGGCTGAGTATTAAGAGATTGGGTTTGAACTGTGATGATGATTATGTGTGGTTGCGTTTAATGGACCTGGTGATGGGGACGGAGCAAACTAGGTGTGGGAGTTTGGGATGAGACGGAGTTCTCGATGAGGTGTGTTGGGAGAGATGAAGGTGAAGTTTGGTGGGAGTGAAAATAAGGGGGCGGTTTGTTCTATGTGTTTTGGAATCTCTTAACTGAATGAAATAAGGGTTTGTGATGTTATTTAACTCAAAAGATGGACCGGGTTTTCAACACACTTGGGCTTCAATTTTTTGGTTATCATGTCACTTTGGGCCGGATATAATGGGCTACATAAATTTGGATTTGGGCTGTGTATGGACTGGAGAAGATAGGGCCATGGGCTATTATTTATTTCACAAATGTTGGGTCGGATGATTTTATACACGCAATTTTTTTTACACAAATTTGTATTTTTGTAAAAACGTTGTGTGTATTAAGTTTACTTCGGTCATTATCGGAATGGGACAACAAGGGTCGAGACAAAAAGTGTCGAGACATTATTAAGGAGAATGGATGCTCAAACAAACAAATTCCTTTTTTGAATTTGTAGTTTTTTTTTGTCGCATTTGTGGTTCTTTAATTTTTTCTTGTCACTGATGGGCTGACGAGAAATGTGACGCGACAAAATGAAGTGACAAATGTGACACGAATTTATTTTGACGAGACCAAGAAAAATGGGCGATTTTTTAGTGGCTTCAGATTTTGTTTGATCGGATATTAATTACGTGACGTTGAAGACGGATTTTTCGAAGGCGTGTATTTATTTTATCTTTTATTAGATAACTTGCTCATGCTTAATCCTAGAATGAAGACTTGGTTATCTGGTTTCCGGGTTCGGGGTGGATGGTTGATGACTCGGATAACTATCACTTAAAGGGGTTACATTGTTGTACTCAGTGTCACGCGCGTAGTCGACGTGGATAATTTCAAGAGGTGTTGTGCTTATAGACTTCTTCAGTGATGCATTGAGTACTTAGAGATTTCTCCACCGTTCTTCATTCAACAATAGTGCAAGCTTAAGTCACAAGATCGAAGGATTTTTATTCAGCTTCACGTTTGACGTATCCGGTTCATTCTTTCAGTGGTCACTTCAAATTGCTTTCATGTGGTATGGTAAAGGTGGACATGGAGAGTTTATGAGAAGAGATTTTCGATCAACAGCTGATTCTCACAAAATATATAATTCTGCTTATTTATTATTCTCACGAGATTTCAGGTTCACGTGCGTACAATTTATTGATGGTTCCGACTTTCGAAACCATCAAGGGGGAAGAAGAAGACACATTGAACGCACAACGAGTACACGTGATGAACTTCATACCTTCTTTTGATTTGAAGATATTCCGGGATGACATTTGTCATAGCCGCAGAGAAAATCAGTGTTTTAACTCGTGTCGTTATCAATCAATCTCCAAACGGTACACTACTGATTCGAGGTTTAATTGTTTGATTGTTGCAATTAAACATCATCATTATCCTATATGCATTCCCGGGACTTAATTGACTCTGGTGCATCTCCGGAAGAAGACGTGTGCATTTCCGGGACTTAATTGACTCTGGTGTTACGATGTCAACTTCATGAATGGGATAAAGTGTCCACTTCAGTATTTGAGCTTCATAATTGGGATTGATTTACCTTCTTCAACTATGTGGGGGAAGAAGTGTCTTGATTCTTTCTGGTATGCATAACTTGAACTCTCAGGGGGAAGAAGAATTCAGAAGAATTATTCAAGCGTGAGATGAAAAGTTGTTGATCTACTTGGGGGAAGCTATTTAAAATGCTTCTACATCAAGTTTACGTGGCATGAATTAGGGGGAAGCTAATTCAGAAGCTTCTCCTTAACCAGAAGTGTATGGGTTACTTAGCTCGTGCCGTTACAGTATTTCTACTACAAGTTACTTTAAAGATGAGTCGTTTTGAAGACGAAGGCCTCAGAAGACTTCATCAGCATTGGATGCTTTAAGAAAGCTCTTGTTCTTAATTATTTTGTACTTGATAGGTAGAATATTGTAAGGAATTCTACACGTCGTCCCATGGGGGAAGATTGTTGGAAACTCACTTTATGTGACGACATTTAAGAATTCCCGTTAGTTATCATAGTCACGCACATTTAGACTAGTCTAGGCTCTTTGTAAAGTGCGTGACTATATATACCCCTCCTTAGCTTCCAAGGAGGGGTGTTGATTGTATTTTTGTTCATTCAAGGAACACACACATTTCACATTCAACCTCTCTTTCTCTCTCTCTAAGCCATCAATGGCTTCCACCACCATCTACCACCACATTAGACCACCGGATCATATTTAGCTTTTCTACAACTACAAGAAAACTGGACACATTTCTAGAGATTGTAAGTCACCACCCAACACGAAAGCCAACGTCACTTGCTTTGAATGTCAGCAAAAGGGACACTACAACAATGAGTGCCCAAAGAAAAAGAACAAGGACAAGGACCAAGGAAAGATTGCTAAAGCTGGGGAAGCTCGTGGTAGGGTCTATGTGATAGGAGGAGGAGAAGCGCAACAAAACCCCGACGTCGTGACGGGTACGTTTCTTCTCAATGGTCGTTATGCTTCTATTTTATTTGATACTGGAGCCGATAGGAGTTTTGTGTCGACTGCTTTTAGTGTTTTACTTGATGTGACCCCTTCGCCCTTAGACACTAAGTACACTATTGAGTTAGCTAATGGGAAGTTGATAGAAGCCGACACTATACTTCGTGGATGCACTTTAAATATGTTAGGTCATCCTTTCGTAATAGACCTTATGCCTGTTGAGTTAGGGAGTTTTGACGTGATTGTCGGAATGGATTGGTTGTCGAAATATCATGCTACGATTGTATGCGACGAGAAGATCGTTCGTTTACCATTTGGTGATGAAGTTTTGGAGGTACAAGGGGATACAAGTAACGGAAAAGGGAAGTCACGACTGAACATTATCTCGCGTGTCAAGGCTCAGAAGTTGTTGTCGGAAGGTTGCCATGTATTTTTAGCCTGTGTTACTGAAAAGCAGACGGAAGAAAAACGGTTGGAAGATGTACCTATCGTACGGGATTTTCCGGAAGTCTTTCCTGAAGATTTGCCTGGATTACCGCCGGCTAGACAAGTTGAATTCCAGATCGATTTAATACCGGGAGCTACACCTGTTGCTCGAGCGCCTTATCGTTTAGCACCGTCGGAATTGCAAGAACTAGCGACGCAACTACAAGAGTTGACTGATAAAGGATTCATAAGACCGAGTTCTTCACCCTGGGGAGCTCCAGTCTTATTTGTAAAGAAGAAGGATGGGTGTTTTCGGATGTGTATCGACTATCGTGAGTTGAACAAACTTACCATCAAGAACCGTTACCCGTTACCTAGGATCGATGATCTGTTTGATCAGTTGCAAGGATCGAGCGTTTACTCGAAGATTGACCTTAGGTCTGGTTATCACCAATTGAGAGTCCGTGAGGAAGATGTTGCAAAGACTGCTTTTAGGAATAGGTATGGACACTATGAGTTCCAAGTGATGCCGTTCGGTTTGACAAATGCACCTGCTGTGTTTATGGACCTCATGAACCGGGTGTGTAAACCGTATTTGGACAAGTTTGTCATTGTGTTCATCGATGACATACTGATTTACTCAAGGAAATAGAAGGAACATGAGGAACATCTTAAGATAATATTGGAATTGCTTAAGAAGGAGGAATTGTACGCTAAGTTCTCGAAGTGTGATTTTTGTTTGCCAAGAGTACAATTTCTAGGTCACGTTATAGATAACAAGGGGATTCATGTTGATCCTGCCAAGATTGAGTCAATTAGGGAGTGGACTGCTCCTACGACACCGACTGAAATTCGCCAATTCTTAGGACTCGCCAGATACTACCGAAGATTCATCGAGGGATTCTCGAAAATCGCGAAACCATTGACGAAGTTAACTCAAAAGAAGGTGAAATACGAATGGGGAGATAAGGAGGAATTAGCATTCCAAAAGTTGAAACAAATGTTGTGTAGTGCGCCTATTCTATCGTTACCAGAAGGATCGGAAGACTTTGTGGTCTACTGTGATGCATCAGCAAAAGGATTGGGAGCTGTGTTGATGCAGAGGAAGAAAGTTATCGCCTACACGTCACGACAATTGAAAACGCATGAGAAAAACTATACTACGCACGACTTGGAGCTAGGAGCGGTAGTATTTGCCTTGAAGCTGTGGAGACACTACTTGTATGGAACCAAGTGTGTCGTCTATACCGATCACAAGAGTTTACAACATATTCTTGATCAGAAGGAACTGAACATGAGACAACGTCGATGGATCGAGTTGCTCAGCAATTATGACTGTGAAATCCGTTACCACCCTGGGAAGGCCAATGTAGTGGCGGATGCGCTAAGTAGAAAGGAACAACTGATGACACGTAGAGTTAGATCGTTAGCTATGGTTATCAATCCGAACTTACCTGTGCAAATTCGTGAAGCACAAACCGAAGCTCTTAAGCCCGAACATGTTGAAAATGAGAAACTAGGAGGAATGGTTACAAAGAAATTGGAGACTAGCAATAATGGAACGCTATGTCTGAAAGGTAGAAGTTGGTTACCACGGTTTGGAGGACTAAGGGACGTGATTATGCACGAGTCGCATAAATCTAAGTATTCGATTCACCCAGGATCTGACAAAATGTATCAGGATATGAAGAAGCTATATTGGTGGCCAAATATGAAAGTTGAAATTGCTACTTATGTAGGGAAGTGTCTGACTTGTGCTAGAGTGAAAACAGAACACCAAAAACCATCTGGATTGTTGGTTCAACCTATAATTCCTATGTGGAAATGGGAAAATATAACCATGGACTTCATAACTAAGCTACCTAAAACGACAAACGGATATGACACAATTTGATAATTGTGGATCGACTTACGAAATCTGCATACTTTTTGGCTATGAAGGAAGATGATTCGATGGATAAGCTTACGAGACGTTATCTGAAGGAAATAGTCACAAAACATGGAATACCGATCTCGATAATTTCTGATAGAGATGGTAGATTTACTTCGGAATTTTGGAAATCACTTCAGAAAGCGTTGGGTACGCAATTGGACATGAGTACTGCTTATCACCCGCAGACTAACGGACAGAGTGAGAGAACTATTCAAACGCTGGAGGACATGTTGCATGCTTGACTTTAGAAAGCAATGGGACAGACATTTGCCTCTAGTAGAGTTCTCTTACAACAATAGTTATCATACCAGTATTAAGGCTGCACCGTTTGAAGCGTTGTATGGTCGTAAATGTCGCTCGCCTGTGTGTTGGAGTGAGGTTGGGGATAGTCAACTCACTGGCCCTGAACTCATCCGTGAAATGACTGAGAAGATTGTTCAAATCAAGAGCCGAATTCAAGCAGCCCGTGATCGTCAAAAGAGTTACGCCGACGTTCGACGTAAGCCTCTCGAATTTCAAGTGGGAGACAAAGTGATGCTAAAAGTATCGCCTTGGAAAGGTGTGGTACGTTTTGGCAAGCGAGGAAAGCTGAACCCCCGTTATATTGGACCTTTCAAAATTCTGGCAAAGGTTGAAATTGTAGCCTATCGTCTCGAATTACCGCAAGCGTTGAGCCGCGTGCACATCACTTTTCATGTGTCGAACTTGAAGAAGTGCATGTCTGATGAAACACTCGTTATACCATTGGAGGAACTCCGAATCGACGACAAGATGCAATTTGTCAAAGAACCTGTTGAAATCATGGACCGTGAGGTCAAACCATTGAAACAGAGTCGTATTCCAATCATCAAGGTGAGGTGGAATTCTAAACGTGGACCTGAATTCACTTGGGAGCGTGAGGATCAATTTCGCAAGAAATATCCGCAACTCTTTGACAATCCTAGAAACCGTGACACTCCTAAGCTTTGAGGACAAAGCTTCTCTATCAAGGGGATGATGTAACACCTGGTAATTTTCCCTACTTTGTAAAATGACTATTTTACCCTTTGACTTTTTATTTAGTCAACTATGTGATTTAACTGTGGTGGAACCGGGAAGTTATCCCGCGTTTTCTGAAAAACGGTTTGCTGACGAGTAATGGCCTGACACTGTGCTCAGTCATTATTCTGAACATTTTTTGTGAACCTGACCAAAGTGCTGAGACGGTCAATGAATTGACGATAATCCATGAGATTATTCGGTTTTTGTGAATTATGTGCTTAACTGTTTAGTTTTTAACAGCGTGATCGTATTTTCTTGAGCAGCGTATTTAAATATTTCTGTATATGTTTATATATGCCTGTATTTTAGTATTTTTACTATTTATAGTAATAAATCGTATTTACTGTGAATATTTAACTAACGTATCGCGTTTTCGTATTTTACGTCGTTTTTACGTTTAACCGTCGTTAACATGCATAAAATACTTTACCAATCATAAAATGTCAGTTTTCGTCGAAAAATCGTAAATTTAATATATTTCGTCAAATTTTTAAGTTTTACGTAATTTTTAACTTAAATATACACTTTTTGATATTTACCTAAAACTAACTAACCTTTTTACCTTAAACCTTTTAACTAATTACCATAGTAAATATTTTGAATAATTTACCCCCCCATTGGGACCCTATAACCGGCCAAAAACATGCACATGGTGCATGGCCTTACATTTTTCCATTTTGAGCTTAAGGTCATATACCTTACACCCTTTAACTTATTAACCAAAACCCTTCCATTATTTACTTACACACTTCATTTCACCTCAAACAAAAAACACACACATCTCTTCCTCTCTCTCTCTAAACACACGGCACAAACACAAATATTTTTCCACCATTGTTGATTTCTAAAAAGCTTCATTTTACCAAGATTTAACACAAAACAAAATCACCCTAGAGCTTGTATAAGCATAAAGAAGAATAGTCTTTCTTGGTTTGATGATTTGAGTAGTTTTTGGGTTGAAGATTTAGAGTAGAGTTCTTGTTGATTATTAGTGGGTTATATTGTAGATCGGGTCGTTGTGGTTACGTAGAATCGTTACACAAGGTTATTTCTTAAACCTTTTTCATCTTTTCATTTTCCATGCATGATCTTTGTAGATCTATGCATGCATGTTACTCATCAAGTATTTTCATGAAATAAAAAGATAAAAATTATTTTTGGTCATGAAATATTTTAAGATTTGTGGAAATTAAGTGTGGATCTATTAGATCCATACATGAAAATTGGTTAATTGAAAGATTTGTAAAAAATATAAGTATGTATATTTTGGATTTGTAAACTTGAAGAAAAATCTTTGATTTTGTTGATGTATATGAAAAATTAGAAAAAACTAGTAGTGTTACTACTAGTGGTTACGTTTGAAAATGGTCGAAAACGAGTTTTTACGGAAAACATACAATCTGTCCGACTTTTGTAAGAGGCGTAGAGAGTCGTAAAAATTGTTTTGACACTAGTTTACTACGATGTTATGAAATTATAAGTTAATACCTTCGTTTCGATATATTATGGGCTAAAAACGGAGCTAAAATGAGTAAGTTGTGGTCGTTTAAATTTCGTTGTCGGAAAACTTAATTTTTTGAGAACAACACTATAAGTGGTTGCTGTCCAGATTTTTAAAGTGGTCGAAACGACATTTTCGAGTTAAACGAAGTTGTTTTAAGTGTCGAAATGGTTACTAAATGGTATGTATGAATGTTGGACTTGTTTTGTAAAAAAGTGTTAGCTCGAAAAGTGAATACTTGTTGTACTATTGAAAGTTTGAACGTTAGAAGTGGAAATTGATACTATCGTGAAAAATGACTTGTTGAATTGTTGGCGATTGAGAAATTGTTGAAAATAGGGGATTTAGGACGAGATTTGAGTATTTACTAAAAATGGCAAATTTTTATGTGACGCCGAAAGGCTGCCGAATTTTCGTTAGAATTCACGTAGGAAAATTTGTTAAGATAAATTTTGGTAAATTAAAATTTACGCCGAAAGGCTGTCGAAATTTCGTCGAGTCAAAAATAAATATTTTTGCCTAAGTATATATATACTATAAATGTTTATAACGATGTAAAATTTACAAGTCACAATTTTAACAACAAAATATATACTTGATCGATGAGTAACGTACGTGATGAACTATTGTGACTTATTTGCTAGCGCCTAAACTATAGTATTATATTTAGGTTGTTGCTAGAGTTGCTCGCTACTATTTGATCTTACTTGTGCAGTTTGAATCGTTGCTTGAGGTGAGTTTATAGATCCCTATTAAACTGTTTTTATATGTTTAATGTTTTGGGATGTGATAAATGCTTTGATGACTTGCTTCTGGACGCAAGTAAAACTTGATTTCTGTGAACGCTTTGTGAACACTATTTATGAGATAGCTTAAGTTGCTTTAGCCATAGTCCCCACTATCGTGAACCGTTAGTTACTCTGCTGGAGTAAGCTCTTATGTTACGGATAGATCTATTGAGGGTTGACAACCTCCACTCGGGCATTCTGACGCCGGACGAGTGTGTACCATTTGTATGAACGGAGTCATCTTGGCTAGGTACTCCATTGGGGCAAATTTATGTATGCAATCTATTGTATGCACTGGATCACTAGTTTCGATGTCACGAGCTTAGCTATCATAAATATTGTGAACACCTAATTTATCCTACACTTGGCACTATATCTCCTATAGTTGCATGTGTACATGAAACGAAATATGAAATTGAATGACTATAAATTTTTACTTGAAACCTATATTCTCACCAACTTTATGTTGACCCAATTTAGCATTTATCTCAGGTAATTGATGATGTGTTGTACCTGCTGTGTGAAGTACTTGGAGTCCGCATGCATTTCTTGGCTATCTTCGGACATTTATTTGCTTATGCTTTTGAACTATTATCTCGTTGATGTTTAAAACTTTTACATTCCGCTGCACTATCTTTTGAAACTGAGACCTTTGTACTGTGATGCTTTTTAATTTAAATTCAACGAGGTATTTTTATAAAACGTCTCATTTAGAGTCGTTCTCTTGTACCTTGAACTATGATACAATGACGTAACAGCCCCGAGCTTCACCGCTTCCGCATATCACATTTTGGGGTGTTACATATTATACTTGATGTTTCATAATTAGTAACTTTCCAAAAATAGCAGGTTTTTATATATAGTAACATTCCAAAAAAGCAGGTTTCCATATATAACAACTTTCCAAAAATAATAAGTTTCTATAAATAGTAAGTTTCTAAAAATTATAAGTTTCCAGAAATAGTAAGTTTCTATAAATAGTAAGTTTCCAAAAATAAAAAGTTTCCATAATTAGTACGTTTCCATAAATAGTAATAAGCTTGTTTAATAAGCATATAATATAAGCCGAGGCTTAATGAACATATTTTACAAGTCATGATTCATTTAAATGATAATATAGTAAAGTTTATTTAATAAATAATATAAAATGTCATAATCTTATAGTTAATTATTAATTAATAATATTACATGATTTAATGATTATTAATTAATAATAAAGCATGATTTATATTTTAATAAAACTTTACCTTAAGCTTGATAATTAAATAATTAAATTAAAGGTTATAACTAATTTAATTATACGATGATTGAAATATATTTATTTAATTAAGCTAAGTCCTTGATTAAATTTAATTAAATATGTCATGTTTAATTTCATGAATACTTAATTAAAATAATTATTATAAGTTCAAAATTAAGTTAGCAACATTTATGACCAAACACCCATTATGTTCGGTTAGCCGAGCCCCAATATTAGGCCCACCGATTCCTAGTGACTCGGTTGCACGAAAACAAAACAAACAAGAAACACCCCCGCCGATGCCTTGCCACTACTCAACCGGTTGCCACTTCGTGAACCAAGCAGTGGCTGCTTGGTTTCATGTTACCACCGACAGCAGTCGGTTCTCACCGGCTGCTATCCGTTCCCACTGAGAGCTGTGAGCTCTCGGTTGCCACTGTTAAACAAACACCCCCCTGCTAGGGTCCCTGCTGTTGCGGCTGCCCAAGAAACCCAGCAATCAATCCTTAAGGCCGGCGGCTAGTGGGTTTGTATTCCCAACGAGACTTATGTGTCGGTTTCCGTGACCAACCAAACCAAACCCCGATTGATTACATGTTTTGTTCATTCAAAAATCATGTGTTATTGTTATTAAATTAAATGGATTCATGATAAAATAATAATAATAAAAGAAAATAATTAGATTGGTGATACCGAATGCGTAATGATCTAGAAAGAAACAACCACGAACACACCCTTATATTTTAATCAAAGATCACTTGTTTTCTCCTTCCTTTTCTTTTGCAAAACCAGCGGCCAAGAACCAAGAGAGGCTAGGGTTTCTTATTTTTTTTATCAAACTTGCTAAATGATTTTCATAGGAGAGAATTTTGACTAGTAAAAGGGTTAACGGGCCGGGCTTGGGCCCTCCTTTGTTTCTTTCTTTTTTGGCCGGACAAACACACCCTTACAATATATTTTTCGTGTTTATTCCATTCCCATGTTTTAATATTCATGACATATGTTCGTGTTTTAAATTCGTGATAAGTCTTGTCAATCATAATTTATTATACGTAAATACTTGTCATTAGATAAATAAATAATATACATAATACTTGTCGTTATTCATTTAATGTTCGTGATACTTGTCGTGTATTAATCAATTATAAAGTTTTAATTAATCCGTGTTTTCGTATAATTATATTTCTATGAATTTTATGCGGGTTTTACAACTCTTCCCCTCTAAAAAAAATAATTTATCCTCGAATTAGATACGATAAGCTGAAAAGGACATACCCGAATCATAGACGAAAATGAGGATAAGAAGTTCGGATAGACTCCTTCGTTTCCCTAGTGGCTTCTCGCTCAGGATGGTCCCTCCAAAGGATCTTGACAAATAGAATAGTCTTTCTCCACATGACCCGATCTTGACGATCTAGAACTGCTTCGGGTTCCTCAACATATGATAGATCCTCACGAATCTGATCGAGTGGATACAAAACAACGTGTAGATGATGATAATTGTAACCTATGAGTAAAGATACGTGAAATACGCCGAGGAGTACGCCAAACGATACGATACCTCACCAACATGATCGAGGATCTCGAACGGTCTGATGAAACGTTGACTAAACTTGCCCTTAATACCAAAACGCTTGACTTCTCATGCGGGTGATACTTTTAAGAAAACATGCTCACCAGGTTGGAATTCTAATGATTTGCTATGTTTGTCAGCATAGCTCTTTTGACGAACACGAGCTTCCTGAAGCTTCTCCTTGGCAATGACGACCTTATCATTGGTCACCTCAATCATCTCTGGACTCTCAATGATTCGTTCACCAACCTGATCCCAGCAGATTGGAGCACGACACTTCCTGCCATATAGCATCTCGAAAGGTGCACACTTGATTCTTGCGTACCAACTGTTGTTGTAAGAAAACTCAACCAAACAGATGTAGTCATCCCAATTTCCTGTCCACTCTAACGCACAAGCATGTAACATGTCTTCTAAAGTCTGAATAGTACGCTTTGACTGACCAATGGTCTGAGGATGGTAAATTGTGTTGAGCTTGAGTCTGGTGCCCCAAGCTTTTTGCAAACCTCTCTAGAAACGAGACGTAAATCATGGATCTCTATCTGATATGATATCTGATGGAGTACCGTGTAGTCGCATGATCTCTTGCTGGAATATTTCTGCCAGTCTCCTAACTGGGTAATCCTTGCAGATTGGAAGGAAATGTGCAGACTTGGTCAAACGATCGACAACGACCCAGATGGCATCATGTTTCCTCTGAGTCTGTGGTGGTCCTGTAACAAAATCCATGGGGATCTTGTCCCACTTCTATTCGGGAATTTCTAATGGTTGTAGTAAATTACTAGCACGCTGATGTTCTATCTTAACCTGCTGGCAGGTCAGACATTTAGAAACGAAAGTAGCAACATCTTGTTTCATGCCGCTCCACCTAAAATGCTGTTTGAGATCATGATACATTTTGGTAGAACCTGGATGAACGGAGAATTGAGAGCTGTAAGCTGCAGTCAATAAGGCTTCTGTTGGTCCCTTGTAATTTGTTATTACTTATTATATTAAGTAATAACTATTAACTTCGACTCAAGTGTGTTGTTTTAACAATAGATAAGAACTATGAAAGATTAAAACAACAATACCAATATACTTTTCAACGTATAGACTTTTATTAGAATCAAATAAAGAATCTATAACCCACTTTGTTTGCGGAATAACAAAGTGGTTGAATGACAATGGGTTTTGATCTCCTCTACTTAAACGTCTAACCAAAGTTAAAGTCTAAGCTCCAATCTAAACGTTCATATGCATCTTGGCTATATGGTTTAGTTGGTATCGAGAGAGAAAGGTTTTCCAGAGTTTAAGCTCTTGTATTGGTTAACCCTTTCTCTCCCAATGTACACTCCTTATATAGGCAGTGTAAACTAGGGTTTGCATTTTGCATGTTTTAATGCATGGGTTTATCCAGTGGGTGGTTGATAACCATGTTGGATAAACAATACAAAGTACATATTAAACTATTCTAGAAAAGATAAAGGTTGTACTTATATCTAAGTATACAAGCAACCTACTTTGACTTAAAGTTATCTTTTCCCGCCTAATGCAAACCATCAGAATACTAAAGAGTCTTTAGTATCCTAGAGGAGATCGACATCATTTAGTTTGGTATTGTCAAACCAAACTGAACTGAAAGCCCTTCTTCAGTCCTTGTTCTTCATCAACTAGACCGTCTAGTATTTGAAGCGAAGACTCCTTTGTCTTCTAAGTTAACTGGAAGGGGAGTGCTGAACTTTCTTCAGCTATAAAGTCTTCAGTAGGAACTTTGTTCCTCTGGTCATCCTTCAGCAGACTGGCCCTTACTGTTGAGCATGAAACACTTAGGGGGATTTTATATTCAAATCCTAGAGTTGCTTCAGGGCCAGTAAATACTGACCTAACAATATCCCCCTATTTGGATATACAAATAGCCTAAGTCTAATGTCAGTAGTATGTGAGCATAACAAATTCTTACTTGCATTGAACAATTAATAACTTATAAACATATGATAATCATTAATTTATGAAACATTACAAATTACAATAAAAATATTACAAATGATTATTCAGTTTTCCTTTGGCCTAAGTTCTTCAATGATAGGGGTATGTACTGATGGATCTGAGTTTCTAATGTCTAGTATTGATAGTAAGCACATGCTGAAGGTTTTTGTAGCTTCAGTGAGTCCTAGACCACCATGGTGAGCAAAGAAGATTTTCTGAATGTTTCCAAGAAATTAATTTTTTAGATCATCAAGATCACTAATACCCACAAAATCTTGTCATTCACGATGGTTGAACATGATCATTCCCAATTCTGGTTCTTCTAACACATGTCCAGGGAGATGATTTTCAAACTGAGCAAGATCTTTGTATTTCTTGGTGGTGACAAAGATGTCACCCACACCAGGTTGAACCATATTGGCTCTCTTGTTCAGTTCCAGAATTGGATCTTGATCCTCCAGTGAGATTTGGTTGCTGATGTTCAGATGCTGACCAAGCCTTTCATGATTTCTCACAAAGTTTTCAATTCTTGTGCGAACCTCTTCCCATCTCTAGGATTTTTTTCTTTTCAATGTTTCTGCTCATCTCTAGCCATTCAGTATAGGAGAGCTCCTTCCCTTGGAAGTCATCTATGATCTCATCAGACCCATCAGCCCTATAGAACTTCAGATTGATATCTCCCTTGTAAGTCATCATGTAAAACCCGCATGCTTTTACCATGAATAGTACCCTTATGATCGTACGTACATGATTAGAACTTTCCTTATTTAGCATGTTTACGTTTCACGAATAAGATTTACAAGTAATACGTACATGTTATTACACGATAAGTATTTATTACGTATTAAGACACGACAATTATTATCAACAATAATTATAATCAAGAACATGAAAATCATGAACGTAAATAATCACGAACTTATTATTACGTATTTACGTATATTTATTACGATTACAAATAAATATAGTTTACGACACGAACGATAACTAAATAAAACACGCAAATAAGACACGAGAACACGTATAATATTTAGACACAGAAAACAATGGGTTTCCCTTGTGGGCCCCATATACCCGCGAAAAGAAGCAAGAGGAAGGGCCAAGCCCATATTGATTTTAACCAAAACTAGAATAAGGGAAAAGATATGTTTCATAATTACAAAATATTAGAAAATATCAAAACCCTAATCTCTCTTTTGCTCTCTCTTGGCCGCCGGGTATAACACACCAAAAGGGTGTGATTGGTTAATTTTTGGTGATCAATTCTTGCAAGGTTGTGAGTGTTATCATTCTCCATTGTTTCACGTATTCGGTAAACCTTTAAACCCCTTTTCTTTTATGTTTTTTATTAAGATCTAGACACATGAAATAATAAGTTATAAAAACAAGTATACATAACATGTAATTAATCATGGGGGTTTAATCATGGTGTTTTAGGGGTGTTTGTTTCAGCCGACACAAGGAACCGAGACCACATGGTCTCGGCTTGCTTTTGTTTTGCACCAACAACCGAGACCAAGGGTCTCGGTGTGGCTGTGTGTCTCAACCGCAAGAACAGGGGAACCCAGACTTATGTCGGGGTGTGTTTTGGCTTTTGGGGTCTCGGCTAAAAACAAAGAACCACCACCGGCTTAAGCCGGTGGTTAAATATGGAAAGCAGGGGGAACCAGCCGCGGCAGCATGGGGAACCACCGGCTAACTGCCGGTGGGAACTTTGCCCAGCCGGCGGCTACAACCGAGAGACCAAAGGAAACCACCGGCACAGCCGATGACTGTTTTTGTGAAAACAGTGGCAACCGGCCAAGCCGGTTTTGACACTGTTAAGGGTGCGTTTGTTTGGCCGGTTCACGGGTCCGGTTCATGGATTCACAAGCACGGTTCACGACTTAATTAATTGTACAAGTTAATTATTTTTACAAGACTAATTTTTACAAGGTTAATTATATTAATTAAACATGTTACGTAATTAATTTAATTACAACATGACATAGGTTATTATTATTATTAATAATACCTGGATTTTAACCTAATTATGTATTATTTAATTAGACTATATAATTAATTAATTTTTAAACATGCCTTATAATTAATTAATTTACATGACTTAGGTTATATTAATATAAATATTAATACACGTATTGACCTAAGTATTTTATACACTTAATTTAATTAAATCACGATTATATTTAATTAAATACTTTAACTAGTTTATTAAATTTACATGTAATAATTAATAAACATTACTATTTAATCACATGACTTAGAATATTAATCAGTAAACACTTCTGCTTATATTATTAGCTTAATAATCCAACTTATTTCTATTTATGGAAACTTTCTATTTTTAGCAACTTATTTAATTAAGGCAGTTACTCTATTTATGGAAACTTTCTATTTTTAGAAACTTATCTATTTTAAGCAGTAAATCTATTTTTGGAAACCTTCTATTTTTGGAAACTTTCTATTTTAGGAAACCTTCTATTTTTAGAAAGTTACTTATTATTACACAACAAGTATAATAATACAAGAAATACAAGTAATACTTAATCAGAATAGACAGAATACATGATAAACACAACATAACGTTAAAAACAGTAAAACAAGACATGAACATATAAAACAAGCTAAGACATGATATAAAACCAGTTACGTATACAATAATCAGAATACTTATAATCGTATATTATTTATGTAGAATTAGTGATATCGAAGTAGGACTCTCTTCCGTTCGTCTTCTTCGTTCACTGGACACAAGGTACGGATTCTCCGTCCTTTCAGTATGGACATTCTTTCCTTATTAGGATTTCCCGTATGCAGCCAACTGATTTCCCAGTATATGTTTTATATGTTTTTGAATTGCTTATGTTTAATTAGATACCTAAAGCCATATACATGCAAGACCAGTTTCACCTAGTTATGGAGGTACCATAACCATAACACTGGAGGCACCAGTGTTATGACTTCACCACGGTGGAGTGATAGCTCGTGGCGTCCCTTCAGCTTTTGGCCATATTATTATTATCATGTGAGGAGTATGGGTGCATCCTAGGTTACATGTTTTTTTACAGATTATTCAGGTGAATGTGGTGTGTGCCTTGCATCCTTCACAAGGAGCCGATCCCTCCTACCAAAAAAACTTATATTAATTAGAGGCAGCCCCTCTAATTGCATGACGAGGTCACCCCTCCAAGTATTCATGCACGTTGATAATTCATGACCTATATTGGCTAATGGTAAACATGTTAAACAGTTTTATTAGATAAATATAAGGCTTTTCAAACTATAAAACCAGTTTTACTAAGTTATACCATGTTTTCCAGGACTTAGTCTTTTCCGCTGCTTTATGCTTATATGCTTATGTTATTCATGCTATACTTGTATATCCGTGCACGGAGCGTTATGCTCAGCCTTTTTTTCTTTCATGTTCCCAAAACGGCAGGTACTCAAGGACGCTCGTAGACTTTAAGCGTACGTGCATATGAATTGGAAGCTTCCTAGCCTTCATTACTTTATGCATTTCTTCATAATTTTGATACATCATTTCTATGGACATTGTTTAGTCCTTTTCATTTACAGTACTTATGTTTGTGTGTGATGAGTTCTACTTTTGGGGTACCGATGTTTGTTTCCGGTATTTCCTTTATGATCATGTAATGTTTTATACATTTATCCTTGTATGCTTTGATGACACGCCATAATCACGCGTGACATTCCATTCATCAAAATGGAGTGTTACAATTATGGTATCAGAGCCAAGGCTTCGACCTGTAGGCTCTCAAAACACGACCTATGATTAGTGGGTAGTCACTATGGTCTTCCTAGAACCGACAGTCGGTTTTCATGCATTCGTCATTTTCATGCATACATATATATGTCATTGTCGTAGGTTTATGAATAAGTAATGGTTGGTACAAGACTGGCCCTATTTAGTCACATGTGCTTTTATCGAAACTTTTAACTTTGGGACCGACCCATTGGCGTCCCCTCGCCATATCTTTTGTTTTGAGTGAACTGACCATAGACGTTCACTCTCGCGCATATAAAAGTTTTCATAAAACTGCATCATTCATTCATGTACTAGTTTTCTTGCATAAAATTTTTCTCATGATTTATTGGTATAATTTTTTTTCATGTACATATTTTATGTTTTGATCAGTTTAATCATGTATTTTTATGGTATACTGTTAGATGGTTCTCATACGCGAACAGTAACAACTCAATGCAGCAGTCCAAGCTGCAATGCAAGCTATGCTTCCTCACCTGAGGAACAAAATCAGGGCTGAGGTGCAAGATGCCAACAATCAGCAGCAGCACCCAGTACCTCCTCCTCCTCCAACAACATTGGTCACATGGCTGGAGAGATTCAATAAGTTACGCCCTCGAGCTTTCGGGAGAACAGATATCCCCAGTGAAGCTGAAAGCTGGTTGGCTTACATTGAGAAGATCTTCGATGCCATAGGCTGTGACCCCGTCTTCAAGTCGGGGTTGGCCTGCTACCGGTTCGAAGGTGATGTGTTAGCATGGTGGAAGGCACTGAAGCAGTCTAAGGGAGGTGATAATTGGGTGGCTGGTTTGACTTGGGCTCAGTTCAGGGATTTGGTGATGGGGCAGTTCTTTCCCACGGCTGAGCAAGACAAACTGAAGAGAGAGTACCATGGAATCCGACATAGAGCTGGGGAGAATAGCACCGAGTTCATGCAGTGCTTTCTTCGTTTGGCTGGTTTTCTTGGTGCAGCAGCAGGTACTCCCGAAGATCAAGCATACTGTGACAATCCGTCAATTTTAGGTCGTTATTTTAATTTTGACTATTACATATTACGTGTTTGTTTAATGAGAATTTTAAATTATCGGCTAATCGAGAAGGTTATGACTTGAAACTAGCGTAAGAATGTCGATTAGATGAAAACCGCAAGGAATACGTTAGGTATCGATATTATATTCTCAATTTATCATAAAAATGATTTTATTATATTTAATCTTTATTTCTCGTGTTTTACGTTTTAACTAATGACGAGAACTATTAGTGATCGCGATACCGACGGATGCCTAAATATTTATGTTTTATTATTGATTGTCTCGAAATTTTATATTTTCGATGTTTTCGATTTAATTACGTTTTAAGTCGTGTCGAAGCTTTATTATTTTACTTATGAATCGTTTTAACTTTCGAAAAGTATTTTTACGAAACCCGAGCCTCGTAAATATTTTCAAAATTTACAATTTACATTTTCTACCTTATAAACTATTTAATTACTTTTTGATCCAAAACTATACCTAATTGGCAAAATTGGTCCCTCCACTACCAACTATAAAAAGAAAAATTTCTACCTAATTTTCCCAGTATATCAAATTAATAAATAAAAAACACAAACTCATCCCCTCTCCTCCTCTTTGCCGTACACCCCTAACCCACAACCATGACCATATTTTGATTTTCCCTTTGATTCATTTAAAACTAAAACAAGACCACACCTTAGAATTCAAAGGTGATCACATCCATATAATTTTTTCTTACATGCACTCACTTTATTTTCTTTTCAAGTTTTGAGGAAGAACATCATGTTTGATCCATTTCTATGGTTAAAAATGTTGTTATTATTATTATATTTGAAGTGGGTTGTTGTTGCATGTATGATTTTTATATATTTGATTTTTATTAGATTGAATTTGAGGGTGTTAGAGTTAGTTAAATGTGTTATGATAATATTAGGGTAATATTATGAGTATGTAAATTGTTAAAATGGGTCAAAATGTTGATTTGGTATGATTTTTGGATGAACATTTTAGACCAGTAGGTAAAAGGGGATTTTTGAATTACTTACTGTAATAAACATGTTAAACTAATAAGATAGGGTCGTAGATAATTTCTTTAGCTTCGATTTGATATAAGATAGAGCTTCTAGCTCCAAACGAGCGAGAAGTTATGCCAATTTTAGTATTCGTGTACCGGGAGACGAGTATCGGCACAATCCGAAAATTGTTGTCGGTATTTGGATCGAATTTCGGGGACTATAAAATGAGTTTTAAAAATGTTCAAGAACTGTTGTAAGTTTCTAAACCTCAGGTCATGAGTCTATTTTCAAACCCGAGTGTCGGTTTTATAAACGGAGTTGTTTAGATATGTCAAAATGGTTTTACGAGTTGAAGGCGTAAATCTGTCCGGTTTTTATAACACGAAGGTGTGTCGGGCAGAAGGTCTTAGAAGTAATATTTTTGAATGAAATTTAAACCGAGTCTTATTCATATTATATGTGAGTTTGTGACCAAGTTTCGTCGAAAATGGAATATTTTAAGTAAGGTAAATGAGCTTGTACTTTCGGTAAGTACCGGCATATTTTAATAAATGATATAGTCTAATAGAGTTAACATGTAAAGAAGTGTAGAAGTACACTTGTGCTATTATTATTTTTTGGATTGTCATGGTTTTGTATTTTGAGTTTTGTATTATTTAAGTATTATTCATACTTGAGTCATTTATTAACGAACGCGCCTTATTTGGTAGGTTGCGGTAACGGGCATCACTTATCGTCGGCGATCGTCATATTACTACTATTGTACCAAGGTGAGTCTATAGCCTCGCTTTTATACTATCTTGTAAAGTATTTTTAAAACCCGCGAGGGGGATAACATGCTTGTTTTAAAACAGAACACAAAGGACCCGATTGTATGCTAGATGAAAGTTATTTACACAAGTTTGCTTCTAGCCTTAAAAAGACCCACTGAATCATGATTTGTTAATCGAATGAACGCTAATACTATGGATAGATCTATCGGGGTGACGCCCAGTCCGGTCGCGACTAGCTATCGCGTAGTGTTGTGATGCACTAGTAATGAAACATCGGATGCAATTGTATAAGAGAAATATGCGCACTTGGCTAGGTGTGTTGGGCTGAAATAATATATGTTAACGTTCAATGTCATGAGACTTATGTAATAACAACGATGACTATGTTTGATCCGCATGATTGTCAACCATTGAAGGTTTATTCAGAATAATTGTGTTCGTTTATTTAATTTAAACTCTATAGATTCACTCAGCATTTTTGTTGACTATATAGCATGTTTTATCTCAGGTCCATGAAGAAGGCACTCAAAGGAAGGCGGTTTCGTGTAGCTTACTTGTGAAATGTTTTGGCCCGCTTTTCTAAACTATGTCTATTCAAAGAAATTTTTATCGTTTGTTATGTTGTGTAAACTTAAAACTATTTGGGACCGTGTGTGAACTGTTTTACCTTTAAATAATGAATGGATGTATGTTTTATTTAAAACGACTCATTTTGAGGCGTTTTCTATGATATTGAGATTGAACCATGACAGTAACACCCAATGACTCTTCCGCTGCTATGACACGAAATTGGGGGTGTTACAGATTGGCACCAGAGCTCAAGTTATAGAGAACGAAAAGATTTTCCAAAAATAAATTTTTGAAATCTTTTAACTATAACATCTGTAAGCGAAACCTCCGAGTTGCCAATGGACGAGAATAAGATATATTTATGTTATAAATATTTAATTATTATTTATGCTTAAAGCATAATGGATTACATTTATTTATTTATAAATGTTTATTATTTGATTATTATAATACTAATACGTAATTTACAAACGACGCTGATTGTCACAGTAGAAATTCCTGTCTTTGACTCATTCCTCGTGAATCTTCGTTCCTTGTCTAAATTCTATTCTTCGTTCTATCATCCTTTCTTGTTTCTCTCCTATTCTATCTATTCTTATTCTGTGTTATTCATGTTTTGTTATCACAAGCGTTGAATGAATACTCATTTTGATGTGAATTGTGTAACAGGATCATGCCGCCAAAACAAATGACTGAGGCGTAGTTACGCGCTATAGTAGCTGATCAATTTCAGGTCGCTATGAATGCATTTATGGCAAATATGAATAATGGAGCTGGTGGATCCGGTGGTGCTGGAGGATCCAGTGTAGCTGGTGGATTCGGTGGAGCTGGTAAATCTAGTGGAGCTGGCTATACTGAAGCTGGCAATACTGGAGCTGGAAATGCTGGAGCTGAAAATGCTGGTGCTGGAACTGGTGATGTTGATAGACCAGTGATTCCTGAAAACAAGAAGTGTACTTATACCTCATTCATGAAATGTAAACCTCCTACTTTTAAGGGTACTGAAGGTGTTGTTGGTTTAATGCAATGGTTTGAAAGATTGGAATACGTGTTTCGATTTAGTGGAAGTGAGGAAGGAGACAAGGTGATGTTTTCCTCTGCTACTCTTCATGGGCGAGCATTAACTTGGTAGAATGGAAGAATGGCGTCTGTAGGGATGAATGCTGCTTATGCTACACCTTGGGTTGAAGTGAGAAGATGGATGACCGAGGAATTCTGTCCAAGGAGTGTTATTCAAAGGTTAGAACATGAACTATATCAGCTGAGACTGAAGGGTACTGATATAGATGGATACACAAACAGATTCCATGAACTTGCTCTACTTTGTCCAAACAAAGTTAACCCAAAATACTTGAAGGTGGAGCAGTATATTCGAGGCTTGCCTGCCAACATCCGTGGTGATGTGACCTCATCTAAACCTGCCAATATTGATGAAGCCATTCGTATGGCCTACCAACTGATGGGACAGATTATCCAAGATAAGGCTGATGGTGTTGTTGAAGGTAGTAAAAGAAAGGCTGAAGTGGAAAGTGATGATCAAGGCGATAACCGTAAATCTCACAATAGGAATTAGAACCGAAGGAGTAGTAATGCAAATGCAATGACTGAAGCTGCACCTGCTGATAAGGGAACCCGGTGTCAACGCTGCAAAAGGATTCATACTGGTGAATGTGCTAAGTGTGGAAAGTGTAACAAGTTAGGTCACAAGACTGAAGACTGTTGGGGACCAGGAAGGAAAGGAATGACTTGTTTTAACTGCCAAGGTAAAGGACACATGAAGAATCAATACCCTGAGCCGCAGAAGAATGCACGTGGTGGTGATAATCAAGGAAAAACCTATCAACTAGGAGAAGCTGATGCTAAGCAAAACTCGAAAGTTGTTACTGGTACGTTTTTACTGAATAACCGTTACGCTACAACTTTATTTGATTCTGGTGCGGACAAAAGCTTTGTGTCTACAAGTTTTAGTACCTTAATTGATATCAAACCGGTCGAATTAGACGTGAGTTATGAAGTAGAACTAGCTGATGGTAAATTAGTGAGTACCAATCGTGCGCTCTTAGGACGTTCTCTTAATCTTCTGAACCGTATTTTTAAGATAGACTTGATGATCGTTGAATTGGGAAGTTTTGATATTATTATCGGAATGGATTGGTTGTCCAAGTATAATGCGTCTATTCTGTGTGGAGAAAAGAAAGTTAGGATTCCTTTAGATGACAAGACCTTAGTTATCGAAGGTGATAAATGTAATTTTCGACTGAAAATCGTTTCGTGCATTAAAGCTCGTAAGTATATCGAAAGAGGTTGTGAGTTGTTCCTAGCTCATGTATCGAAGAAGGAATCGAAGGAGAAACGTATCGAAAATGTTCCAGTCATTCGTGACTTTCCAAAAGTGTTTCCGGAAGATTTGCCAGGGCTTCCGCCTCCAAGGCAAGTAGATTTCCAAATTGATCTAACTCCTGGTGCTGCACCAGTGGCACGTGCGCTATATCGTTTAGCACCATCCGAGCTGAAGGAGTTGTCTGTGCAATTGCAAAAACTATCTGATAAAGGTTTTATACGACCGAGTTCGTCACCTTGGGGAGCTCCTGTTTTATTCGTTAAGAAGAAAGATAGTTCGCTCCGTATGTGTATCGATTACCGAGAGCTGAATAAGCTGACTATCAAGAATCGTTATCCGCTTCCAAGAATTGATGATCTATTCGATCAACTTCAAGGTTCTCGTGTTTTATCCAAGATTGATCTTCGTTCTGGTTACCATCAACTTCGTGTACGCGAGGAAGATATTCCTATTACGGCGTTTAGGCCTCGTTATGGTCATTATGAGTTCCGAGTTATGCCTTTTGGTTTGACTAATGCACCTGCTGTATTCATGGACTTAATGAATCGCATTTGTAAGCCGTATCTTGATAAATTCATGATCGTTTTCATCGATGATATTCTAATCTACTCCAAGAGCAAGGAAGAGCATGCTGAACACTTAAGAATTATCTTGAACTTGTTAAAGGACGAAAAGTTGTACGCTAAATTCTCAAAGTGTGATTTTTGGCTTAATTCTGTACAATTTCTTGGACATGTGATTGATAAAAGTGGGGTACATGTTGATCCTCTGAAGATTGAAGCGATTAAGAATTGGAGTGCTCCAACTACTCCAACTAAAGTGCGACAATTTCTAGGTTTGGCTGGTTACTACCGAAGGTTTATCGAAGGATTCTCTTTGATATCGAAACCATTAACTAAGCTAACTCAGAATAATAAACCGTTTATGTGGGACGATGAAGAAGAAGAAGCTTTCAAAACCCTGAAGATGAAACTCTGTAGTGCACGGATCTTATCGTTACCTGAAGGAAGTGAAGACTTTGTTGTTTATTGTGATGCATCTCTTCAAGGATACGGTGTTGTTCTCATGCAACGTGAAAAGGTGATCGCATATGCCTCTATACAATTAAGGAAAAATGAGGAGAACTACACTACCCATGACTTGGAATTGGGCGTTGTGGTTTTTGCTCTGCGACTTTGGAGACATTATCTGTATGGTACGAAGTGTACAATATTCACAGATCACAAAAGCCTACAATACATACTGGATCAAAAGGAGCTGAATATGAGGCAACGTCGATGGGTTGAACTTTTGAGTGATTACGACTGTGAAATTCGTTATCATCCGGGAAAGGCGAATGTGGTAGCTGACGCGTTAAGTCGAAAGGAAAGGGAGAAACCGATTCAAGTGCGTGCTTTGGTGGTGACAATTCATAATAACTTACCCGAGCAGGTCCGAAACGCACAAATTGAAGCGTGTAAGAAGGAAAATATTACAACCGAAATATTTAGAGGAGATGGTGAAACATTTGAGACGCGATCCGATGGTATCAAATGTTTGAGAGGTCGAATTTGGTTACCATTCTATGGTGGACTGAGAGACTTGATCATGCTAGAATCTCATAAGTCCAAGTATTATATTCATCCTGGATCGGACAAAATGTACCAAGACTTGAAAAAGTTATACTAGTGGCCGAATATGAAAGCTGATATTGCATCATACGTCGCGCAATGCTTAACGTGTGCAAAGGTGAAGGCTAAATATCAGAAGCCGTCAGGAGTACTTGTCCAACCTGAAATTCCAATCTGCAAATGGGAGCGAATTACGATGGACTTCATCACAAAACTTCCAAGGACACCGTCTGGGTTCGATGCAATCTGGGTTATTGTCGACCGTTTAACTAAATCCGCTCATTTCATTCCAATCAACGAGAGGTTCGGTTTGGAGAAACTCGCCGACATTTATCTGAAGGAGATCGTGTGTAAGCATGGTGTTCCTATTTCAATCATTTCCGATAGAGACAGTCGTTTTGCTTCTGGATTTTGGAGATCACTTCAGAAATCTTTAGGAACCAATTTGGATATGAGCACAGCCTATCATCCACAAACCGATGGGCAAAGCGAAAGAACTATTCAAACATTGGAGGATATGCTGCGTGCTTGTGTGATAGACTTTGGAAGTAACTGGGATAAGCACTTACCTTTGGCCGAATTCTCGTACAATAACAGTTATCGCGCGAGTATTAAAGCTGCACCTTTTGAAGCACTTTATGGGAGAAAATGTAGATCGCCCGTAAGCTGGAGTGAGGTTGGTGATGCTCAACTCACTGGACCAGAGATGATTAGAGAGACGACTGATATGATTGTGCAAATCAAGAATAGGTTGTTGTCTGCGCGAAGCTGACAGAAGAGTTATGCGGATGTGAGAAGAAAACCATTGGAGTTTGATGTGGGAGATAAGGTTATGCTAAAGGTATCACCATGGAAAGGTGTTGTACGATTTGGAAAATGTGGGAAGTTAAGTCCTCGTTATATCGGACCATTCAAGATTTCATCTAGAGTAGGACCCGTGGCATACCAACTTGAACTACCACAAGAACTGTATGGGATTCATAACACTTTTCACGTGTCGAATCTGAAGAAGTGTTTATCCGATGAATAACTCGTTATACCATGGGACGAAGTTAAGGTTGATGAAAAGTTGCACTTTATTGAAGAACCAATCGAGATCATGGATCGCGAGGTCAAGCAACTGAAACAAAGCCGAATCCCTATCGTCAAAGTTCGATGGAACTCTCTGTTGATCCCAAACTTAGATCGATTTAGCTTTATGTATACGAGATTAGATCAAGTAATACATGTAGAGAAACCTTTGTATACGTATAAAGTAATTTAAGTGTTATGCGGAATTAACACTTAAACAAGAACACACAAAGATGTAAACAAACTTTCACTTTGATTAATGATAACAAACTTGCTTACAATGAAAGTGTTTAACGTATGAAAACTTATATTAAACAATAACCTAAAGGTCTTCTTTTATAGATATAAGAAGCCTTATACAAGAGTCTACGTATCAACTATTCTAGGTAAAGATAATTATAGAAAATACAATGTTGAACTTATCTTTACTAGAAACAAACTAGAAACAATATACGCGTAGACTAAATCTTTCCATCAGTGCTTGTCTTTAATGTATCAACGCTTGACTTTTTCTTGTCAACGCTTGATCTGTCAGCGTTTGTTTTCTTCCTATCAACGCTTGTTTTACTCTTGTCAACGCTCAAGTGAACTGGCTATATTTTATTCCCAACAATCCTCCCCTAAACTTGATATCTACTCTAGTAATCAAGTTTCTGAATAAACATTAAGAACTAGGAGGAATCTTACAACACTTATCATATTGGTAATAAATATATCTGATCAAATCTTTGGCCACATCACTTGAATAGTCAATCTCAAGCTGTGTTGTCTTCATCTTCTCCAAGACTTCCTTGGACATGGAATACTGACCATCTACAAGTAGATACTCAACAAACTTTGTAGAACTCAAGTAATATACACCAGCAGCTGAATACAAACGCCATTCAAGACCACTGAGGTCATCTTCAAGATCCTTCCAAATAGCAGGATCTTCATCTCTTGGTCCACACATTCTCTTGAATGTTGACCACAGTTTTATTGCATTGACTAAAGTAGGAGCTTCAGTCTCATACTTGGCCTCTAACAACCTCCATAGGTCTACCAAGTCTTCTCTATCAAAACTTGCAAACAAAGATATAAGAGTGGTAAAAGTGTGAACCTCTTTACCATACCTACCAATCTTCCAAAACCCACATTCATCTTCTTCATAGCTTATAATAGGGTTTCTGGAATCAAGAGGTAACACTTGTACCATATCTGAAGCTTCCAATGGTGAGAGCTTGAGGCTCCTTCTTATAATAGCTTCACTTGGATTTAACCTATCCATATCTTTGGGAAACTCAAGAGGGACTCCCTTCTTTAAAGGTCTGGGAACAATCATTTCCTTCTTAAGCTCCATCTCTTCTGTAAGTTCTTCTTTCCTTTCATCAGAAAGAAGTCTTAGAGTGTTTTCTTCCTGCACTCTTGCCCAAATGGGATAAGCTTTGAACTCCAACTCTTCAAATTTCAATCCAATCAATTTCTTATAAGTCCATCCTGTTCCATGACATCTAAGTAGCATGTAGTACAACTCCCTTCTATCCCTTTTCAACATTGAGAGAATATTTCTAGCCCTGTGTTTTAGAATTACCTTACAATCCTTTTGTACTCTTAGAAGAATCTCCAAACCCCATATCTGGTCTGAAATAGTCAAATCTGGATTCTCCATACACCTATCTTCCCATGCATGGTACATCTGAACAACTTCTGGCATGTCAAAATCTACTTGCAATTTCAACTCATTCAACTTCTCTTTTGCCAACTCATCACCATACTCAAGTATTTCTGGTTGTTCTATAATCATTACACTTGAGTCTGAACTGGCTTCATCACTTCCTTCTTGTTCTTCTGAAGTGACAACAAAAGGTGATTCACCCACCTTCTTTCTTTCTTGTTCCATAATTTGTGCAACCAACCTTCTATCAAAATCAATTTGTGCTGCAATTTTTGGAACATCTACTTCTACCATAATACTCTTACCCTTATCTAATGGATCAATGGAGGGTAGGGAAGATGGTAATACCTGTAAAGAAACTTCTTTGATGATGGATGATGACTGGAATACATCAACCTCATCTGCAGGTCTGTCAACGCTCAAATTTGCTTTGTCAGCGCCTAATTTACTCATGTCAGCGTTCAAATCTTGTTTATCAACGCCCAAGGTACCTGTCTCAGCACCTCTTGTAATTTCTTCCAACATAGCTATAAAGGACAAGTTTAAGTTTGTAGGAGCGACTAGAGACGTATCAAAACCTGCCTGTTACTTCAAACTAGTTAGGGCTTCAGCAACACCCAAAGATTCACCATCATGTGAGCCCTTATCACTCACATTTATCTGCTCATCCTCCCCTTTGGAAGATTCCTCCATCCCACGCCTTGTGCTAGCATTTTCCAAAATAAAAATCCTCTCCCTCAATTGCTTGAGTTCAAGGCCTTGTGTACTGAAAATTTGTACCAAGTCTGCATTTTGCTTTTGCAAGCTAATGCAGACAGGCGTTAATTCCATTAAGGTCACTGGTTCCAAGCTGCCCTCCTCTAAAATGGGTATTTGACCTCCCAAGTTAGATTCATGGGGCATGGATGAGGTCTTAAATATGTTAGGACTGTCTTGGCCAGCTTCTAAGCCAGAACCAATAGTCCCAGCCTCATCCATAGCACCAACCACACTTATGGTGGTGGTTCTCTCTGCTACATGGCTAGGACCACTAGAGGAGAACACTTCAGTAGTCCTTTGGCATTTTTGCAACCTATATTGTGTTGGGGGAGAAGATGATGTGGATTGGGTGGATGTAGGTTGGTTAAGGGGTGTTTGGGTCTGTGAAGGATGAGTGTCAACGTTTGGAATAGACATGTCAACGCCAACATTTAATGTGTCAGCGTCGAAGGGTTCTTGGTCAATTTGCATGTGTTGTGGTAAAGGTAAAGGTTCAGGTATTGGGTCAAGTTGAGGTTGTGGGTCTGGTTGGGGTTGTGCTTCTTCAATGACAGCAATCATAGCTTGGGTGAGGGGCAATTCACGGTGTGGGGGTGAGTTCATCTTTGTAAAAATTGCTTTCTTTTGCACAGGGATCTCATAAAAATCATCATGATCCCTTGTGTAGTAACTTTGCACATCAAAAACCATTTGTAAAAATCTGGGATAAGCTAAAGTCATTTTATTCCCTTTATTTTTACACATGCCCTCAAAAATCATTTTGGAATAATTAAACTTTTGCCCAGTAGCAATGCACACAATAGCACTAGCAATAGATCTATTGATCTCATTGTGTGCAGTACACTTGGGACTCAAACATTGCAAGAGGACATGTATTAGGTACTTCTAGGCTGGGGAAACTCCTGTTTATGATATTTGTTTAAAGTTCCCTAATTAGGGAAAGGATAACCCAAAGCCCTTAGTCCTTGTTCTATTTCATGAATGGGGAGGGTGGTTATACCATCTGCATCATCAAGATGCAAAGCTTGGCGAACCAAAGCTTCAGTAACCACCCATGTACGCCCATGAACAATAGATGATAATGTAGTCACTCTATTAACTGTTGAGGAACTAACATTGTTCCAAAACTGCTTAATATGTGTGACAGGAATGAGTGGAGCATGAGAAAGAGCATACCTAATTGGGATGCATTCAAATACGCCACCATCTGTGTGTATTGGGGAAACAGAGTATCATCAGCGTCCAAATATGCTATCATGTTGTGTTGATTCCTGAATCCCAATTCCAAATCACTTGGTTTAAATTTTGGTGCCATTGTTGAAAGCTGTGTGAATGATTGATAAAGATGAAGTATAGGAGAAAATATTGTTAGACAAGAATGATAGGTACCCTGTTTAAAAATAGGAGCCAAATATATAGGAGAGAAATATGCATGTGATTGGTCAAAAATTAGACAACTATTTTCAAAATACAATCATGAAAATATTGAAAAGAAATAAGTTTATCTCATGCATTAATTGAAAGTTATCTGCTCCCAAAATTACGGCCCAAAAATTCGTCAAAAAGTAACAACTGGGTAGGTCCCATTGAGTGTCAACGGTAAAAAATAACCCATCAACACCCAACGGCTATATTCTTATCAACTTTGCCAAAGCCATGTCAGCGTCTAAATTGGTCACAACAATGCTTGGAAAAATACTTGTCAGTGTCCAAAAATAAAAATTTATAAAAATGAAAAATGACCTTAACAAAGTAATCTATCCTAGAGAAGATAACCTATAAGTTGATAATTATTATAGGGCGGCAAGCACTGTCCAGTTATGCACACTTGCTTATACAAGATAGACGTAACAGTCCTCTAGTGTCCCTTGCTAACCAAAACTCTTAACAACTAAGTTACCTCATAAAATTCCTTGTTACTCCCAGGTAAAACCCATGATAAAATCATTCGCAAGTCTCCCAACAGACCACAACCAATTCTAGGCCAAAAATGTCTTGGCAGCATGCATAATATATCAACTTTGCATGCTACAGTGCCTCATGATTTAGTAAAACTAACTCATACTCACCTGTGGACACAATCTAGAATTGTGATAAGAGTATCATAAGGATACCTAAAAGTCCTAAAAGTTCCTAAAACCTCCCCTTAAACTGTGATACATAAGTTGCCAAAAATATGCATGAACATAAAAAAATTTATGTCAAGATAGGAATAGAAAATTCCAACCATCATCTATAAATAATAACATGTTCAAATGATTCTCCAAGGATCCATAAGCAACTCTGTATCCAATGGTATAATGCTAACACCACCTGCACATTTAGATTGAAAACCACAAAACTAACATTGTTGCTGACAACGCCCCGATAACACTTGTCAGCGTTAAGGAAACATTTGTCAGCGTTAGACAAATATATTGCTGACAACGTCACAATAACACTTAACAGCGTTAAAGTAACCTTTGTCAGTGTTAGAAAAATATAGTGGAAAATCTAAATCCTCAAAAAGAAAAATAACAATGCATTATCCTGTACACACTTTTACAGAAAGACCCCAAAACACATATTATGTGAGATTGATCATTCCAATACTTGTTACCAAGTATTGAAATCTTCCAGCATCAAAAGGTTTAGTTAGTAAATCAGACACATTTTCTTCTGTGTCAACCCTATCTGGTTGTATTAAACCCTTTTCAAAACAATCTCATATAAAATTGTAACACCCCATTTTGATAAATGGAATGTCACGCGTAATTATGGCGTGTCATCAAAGCATACAAGGATAAATGTCTGAAACATTACATGACCATAGGGATAACCGGAATCAAACATCGGTTCCCAAACATAAGCCCAAAACATAATAAAGTAAAAGAAATGAATGAAAGACTAAACAAGCATAAGTATATGAGGGCAAGAAGGAAAAGAAGTCTCTAGCAGCTTCCTTCCTATGCACGTCCTCCAAATGCTCGAGTCTTCCCTAGGGTACCTGCCGTTTTGGGACATGGAAAGGAAAGTAACGGCTGAGAAAAACGCTCAGTACACGGATATAGACATAGTATGAATGACTAAGCATAATAAAGACTTAATAGCAGCGGAAATGTATAAGTCCTGGAAAACCTGGAACATGTTCATAAAACTGGTTTTATAGTTTGAAAAGCCTTATGTTTATCTTATGAAAACTGTTTAACACATTTTACCATTAGCCAATATAGGTCATGAAAATCTACCGTGCATGAATACTTGGAGGGGTGACCTCATCATGCAAATTAGAGGGGATGCCTCTAATTTAATATACTGGTTCTGGGTAGGAGGGATCAGCTCCTTGTGAAGGATGCAAGGCACACACCACATTCACCATGAAATCCAGACTGAAAACATGTAACTAGGATGCACCCATACGCCCTACATGATAAATATAATATAAATGGCCAAAAGCTGAAGGGACGCCACGATCAATCACTCCGCCGTGGTGAAGTCATAACATCAGTGCCTCAAATGTTATGGTTATGGTACCTCCATAACTAGGTGAAACTGGTCATGCATGTATATGGCTATAGGTATTCTAAATTAAACATAAGAAATTCAAAAACATATAAAACAAATACTGGGAAAACAGTTGGCTGCATACGGGGAATCCTAATAAGGAAAGAATGTTCATACTGAAAGGACGGGAATCCGTACCTTATGTCCAATGAACGAAGAAGATGAACTTAGAGGAATCCTACTTCCGTATCACTAATGCTACATAAATACATACATGAATAAGTATCTGCTTACTAATACGTAACTGATTTTATGTCATGTCTTAGCTTATTTTATATGTTCTTATCATGTTTTACTTTTTAAAGCCTTAAATTGTGTTTATATTACATTATGTTTAATCTGATTAAGTATTTAAGGTATTTCATGTATTATTATACTTACTGTGTAATAATAAGTAACTTTCCAAAAATAGCAAGTTTCCTAAAATAGAAAGTTTCCAAAAATAGAAAGTTTCCAAAAATATAAAGTTTCCAAAAATAGAAAGTTACCAAAAATAGAAAGTTTCCAAAAAATAGGAAGTTTCCAAAAATAGAAATTTTCCAAAAATAGAAAGTTTCCAAAAATAGAAATACTGCTTAAAATAGATAAGTTTCTAAAAATAGAAAGTTTCCATAAATAGATTAGCTGCCTTATTTAAATAAGTTTCCATAAATACATTAGCTGCCTGAAATAAATAAGTTTCTAAAAATAGAAAGTTTCCATAATTAGATATAAGCTGGTTAAATAAGCTAAGTATATAAGCCTAAGTGTTTTTATGATTATTTCTAAGTCATATGATATAATATATAGTTTATTAATTATTTCATGTAATTAAAATAAACTATAGGTTAAAATATTTAATTAAAGTATAACATGTTTTTAATTAAATATAGTTAAATACTTAGGTTAAACATGTATTATTATTTATTAATAATATAACCTAAGTCATGTTAATTAATTAATTATAACCATGGTTTTTAAATAATTAATTAATTATAAGTCTAAAATATAAAATACTTAGGTTAATAATTTCATGATTTTAATAATTAATATAACCTAAGTCATGTTATTAAATTAATCATGTCATATTCATTAATTTAATTTTAACATAAGATTATAAAAAAAAATAATAATCTTAACATACAACGTGAAACATATCTTGCCTAAGAACCATGAACCGGATATGAAATCGACACCATACCCTGAACCACATCGGGGTTCCCCTTGTCTTGTTGCTGCCGTGGGACCCACACCAACCAACCGGGACCATATGGTCTCGGTGGTGGTCAAATAGCCAAACCGAGACCCCCTCGGGTTCGGTTTAGGCGTCGGCCAAGAACAAACACCCTAAAAACACCCTTTTTGATTTATTCCAAAACCAATTTCATGTTAGATCTATGTTTTTAATTAGGTTTTAAAAAAAACATCATGTTCATAATTATTTAAAAGATAAAATCAAAAGAAAAGGGTTAAAAGAATTACCGAATGCGTGGATCTAAACAACGATGAACAAACACGAACACTAGCAAAAATTACAAGATCAAAGATCAAATCACACCCCTTTGGTGTGTTTGAGGGTGGCGGCCAAAAGAGAAAAAGAAGGAGGAGGAGAACTTTTTAGGTTTTTGAGAAATCCTCTGTAAAGTGAAAATGAGTAGTGATCTTTTCCTTTTTCCCTTCTTAGTAAATTTTGAGATGGGCTTGGCCCATCTCTCTTCCTAATTTTGTGGTATATGGGGCCCACATGGGGTAACCCGATCATTTTCCGTGTCTAATTAATAAGTGTGTTCTCGTGTTCGTATTTTACGTGTTTTTTCGTGTTTATTTGTGTTCGCGTTTTGTGTGTTCTCGTTAGATAATTACCGTGACCTAATATATTTATTTACGCTCATAATAAATATATATATGTAATTAATAATAGTTCGTGATTTAATTACGTTCGTGATTTCATGATCGCATGTTCAAGATTAATTATTGTCAAATAATTATTGCGTGTTCGTGCGTAGTAAATACTTATCGTGTACTAACACGTACGTAATACGTAAAATCCTAACATGTAATTGTAATCATGCTATAATAGGAAAGTTTTAATCTAGTACGTACGATCTTAAGGGTACTATTCATGATAAAAGCATGCGGGTTTTACAACTCTTCCCCCCTAAAAAGAATAATTCGTCCCTGAATTATAGATAACCTAACTGAAAGAGAAACATACCGAATCAAACTGAGAGGGTATGTAAGATAAATGAACATACGGGTTTCCTGGCAGAAGGAACGCGGAACGTGACATGTCTTGAAAGGACATGGAACGTGACGTGACTGAAAGGACATATCTAGTTGATAAGAGAAAAACGGATAAAAGTCCGGATGAACTTGTCCGTTTCCAAGTGGCCTCCCTCTTGGAACGGTTCCTTCAGAAGATCTTGACACAAATGATAAATCTTGGTCCTCCTGACCTTGGCTTGGAATACGAAGAAATTCTTTGTTATCAACGGAAGGTAGATCCCCTAAATTCGATCAAGGAAAATAAGAGTTAACGTGCTAGGGTAACTGAAACGTTACGATGCAAGAAAATCTGACTTAATAGATAATTAGAAACGATGCGCGAGACATAAAGAAACGTAGTACGTGAAAAATTTTGAACGTGATACGTGAAAAATTTTGAACGTGCTACGTGGAGATATGGCGAGTGTAGTATGAGTAAACATATCGTGCTCCATGATACGTGTAACATATCTTGATCATGATATGAGGAACGTGGAATGAACATGACATGTGAAACATATCGTGATCATAGAATATAATGGCGGTAACGCCAAACGCTACAAGGTGAGACGTGGAATATGACGTGAAACGTCTATCTGATGATGGAGAGTTATACTAAACTTGGGTCTGGTCTCTCAAGTTCTTGCAAAACTTCCCAGAACGAAATGAACGTAAAATCGTAAGCCCAGATACGATCATGAACGTGAATAGTGTCATGAACGCGAGCGCGAAAGCAAGTCGTGGAATCAGAATGAAGACAAGAAGTAATTTAGGAGTACAATTGCGAATCTTTGTCTGACCCGATAGCTGAGGGATTACCAAGTGGTCGGATGAGCCTTGGCTGGAACATGTCCGATCAATCTGTTGGTTCTACAATCCTTGCGGATGTAAGGATTCTGCAGACTTGATCAAACTGTTTGCAATAACCCAGATAGCATCTTGCTTCTTCTGAGTTTCCGTTAATCTGGTAACCAAAATCCGTGGAGATCTTGTCCCATTTCAATTCACAATTTCCGATGATGAAAACATCCCAGTCTGTTGGTGTCCTATCTTAACCTGTTGGTATGACAGGTACTTATATATGAACGTAACTGTATCTTGCTTCGTAGAACTTGATACATAGGAGTTTGCGTAACTCTGAGTTTCTGAATCTAGGCTTCTCCTAGCGTAGGATTTTCTAGAACACCTAATGTAGTGTAGGGTTCTCTCCTTTACGCATAAGCTGAGTCATGGTAAGATTAACCATGCAATTCCATGTGATCCAGTGTGTCACTGTAATCAACTAGAATTGATATTGGAAATTTCCTGGGTGAAATTTCGCTTGTCATAGGATTTGCACCTTAGTGCAGAATGGTCTTCCTGTTCTTTTCTAGGCTTAGAGGAAATCAGGTCATCCTCAATGAAAACACTGATGAATTTGCTTATGAGTTCATGGAAACTCGTTCTTATAATGTTGTTTGAGAATTGATGAGACTAATTCAAAATCATAAATCTAGCATGACCGAGTCGTGCACGAATAGCAGTCATGGACATGTCCTGCTTTTCACTCGTCACTATTGGCAGCATGATCATGAATCCGATCTTGGAAAAATGATTAACACTATAAGATCAATTGGACATGTTGTAAATACGTGGAGGAGAATAACGGTCATGAATGTGATTTGTTTAAATCGACGGTAGTCGACACATAATCTCATGGTACCATCCTTCTCCTTGTAGGTTCTTTTGGAATGTAAAGGAAGATTTTGGAATAAATCAACTGGCTATGCGTAAAAGACTTAAGTGGTCGTGTCTTACTGACAACTAGAAAATTTTAGCGACCATGGCTAACAATGCACATGCTTGTAAGCATAGATAATTTGTACAGATTTTCCCAATGGAAAATCAAGCTGAATGTATTCAGGAGCCTGAACATTACTGTACATAATTATGAATCGTAGCATGGTGTGCTGTTCATAGTACATAATTAGGATAAATTCATCTCGTGTCTGTCCAAGGAAATGCGTTAGCAGCTTGGATCTCATCATTAAGCTGAAGGAGAACCTTCGTATACGTGGGAATACGAAAGGCGTCCTTCATGGTCATGAATCAATGATTTATGGTTACAAGAATGAAAGTGACATCGGCAACGTGACAGTTCTCACTGATGCGCCGGTAATGGTATTAAAATTCTTGTGGCCTGATTAATACATGGCACAACAAAATGGATATACCCTTGGAGGGTACCCTGAATTTCTTAGAAATGTTCCATAGTTGGACGTGAGTCATGTGTCTTGACTCGTGTCTTGAGAAATGTAAGCGTGACATATGTCTTGACTGGTATCTTGACATGTGTCTTCAGAAAGTATACGTGATACATGTGTCTTGACTGATGTCTTGACATGTGTCTCGAGATGTGAAACAATTAGAACTACAAATATTAGGTTATTATGCCAGAATTGGCAGATCGGTTGGACTATTGATCATTTGTATGTCTGATCACGTCCGCGGCTGGAGCCTCGGTTGCGATTTCTAGGATAGTTGCTGTCATAGTAGTGGTTACTATCGTCCTGTCTGTCAGTTCCATGATGGTCATTCTCATGACCGTGATTCATGTAACTATTCAGCTGAGTGGCCGGCTGGTACCAGTTTGCACTCATATGACTGAAACGACAACTGAATGACGTGTGACATGTAACTAAGAATTTGGGACAATGATTTATGGAAATCGTCTGATGGTGAAGCATCTTCTCGTCCGATTGCTTTGCTCTGACGCCTTTGTCTTCGTCTTGTAGGATCTCCAGGTTGTGAACAACATCCGCATCTCGTAGCGTCTCCGAACGTCAGCAGCATCAACCTTTAGTAACATCTCCAAGTTATGAGCGGCATCAGCAATCTTGTAGAATATTAGCAATAGAAAATACGCCTGAGGTGATTCAGAATCGACTAGTGAATACTCGCGAAGTACTGCAAGTAGAATACACATGGATTAAGCTACGTGTAATACACATGAAATACGGTACATGGAGTACACGTGGAATGCACATGAAATGATCGGTATGGGGTCGATCATTTATCATGATTTAAGGAAAGTATATCGGTTAAACGGTTAGGAAAACCATCATGATAACCTGGCAATGCCAGTATATACCTCATTCTGGTTGTATAGAGAAACGCTAAAGTGTGGTTACACAAAATTCAACGATGATTTGCCTGACAACATGATCAATGAAAACCAACCATGACTATCATGAAAGCAGAATTCAATGAAATCCAACAATGTCTTACGTGAAAGCATAAATAACAAAAGAGGCGTAAGACGTAATCAACATGAAGACGGAATTATCATGAAGGAACATAAAACGATCTATCATAAAGGAGTGTATAACATAATCAGCATGAAACTGAAGTTAACCATGACAGTATGAAAACATACTTGACATAAAAACATAGTAACTTATGAGGGGACATGAAAAAAAATTTTATGCCAATAAATCATGAGAAAATTTTTATGCATGAAAACAGTGCATGAATGCGTAATGTTAGTTTATAAAAACCTTTTATATGTGCGAGGGGACGCCTATGGGTCGGTCCCAAAACAAAAGACATGGCGAGGGGACGCCTATGGGTCGGTCCCAAAATTAAAAGTTTCGATAAAAGCACATGCGACTAAATAGGGCCAGTCCTGTACCAACCATTACTTAGTCATAATCCCTAAAACAATGATACATAAAACATAAATAAATGAAACTCATATGTCAAAACTTATCAGAAAAAAAAATTTATGTGACTAATTATGAACTACTAGGGTTCAGTCCACATAGTCACAGTTCACGAGTAACATTATGCATGAAACAATGACACATAACTAAATATGAATGACGGTTGTCCATCCATATTAGTAAAACAATATCGATGAAAACATCAAGGTTAAAACCTTAAGGTGCTGAAAACATCATGGTTAAAACAACAATGTGCTGAAAACGTCAATACGTAGAATGACAAACGTTGGCTTAGGAAGCTCCTGGTGACTACCCACTAGTCACAGGTCGAGTTTTAGAGCCTAAAGGTCGAAGCCTTGGGCTCTGATACCATAATTGTAACACCCCATTTTGATAAATGGTATGTCACACGTAATTATGGCGTGTCATCAAAGCATACAAGGATAAATGTCTGAAACATTACATGACCATAGGGATAACCCGAATCAAACATCGGTTCCCAAACATAAGCCCAAAACATAATAAAGTAAAAGAAATGAATGAAAGACTAAACAAGCATAAGTATATGAGGGCAAGAAGGAAAAGAAGTCTCTAGCAGCTTCCATCCTATGCACGTCCTCCAAATGCTCGAGTCTTTCCTAGGGTACCTACCGTTTTGGGACATGGAAAGGAAAGTAACGGCTGAGCATAACGCTCAGTGCACGGATATAGACATAGTATGAATGACTAAGCATAATAAAGACTTAATAGCAGCGGAAATGTATAAGTCCTGGAAAACCTGGAACATGTTCATAAAACTGGTTTTATAGTTTGAAAAGCCTTATGTTTATCTTATGAAAACTGTTTAACACATTTTACCATTAGCCAATATAGGTCATGAAAATCCACCGTGCATGAATACTTGGAGTGGTGACCTCATCATGCAAATTAGAGGGGCTGCCTCTAATTTAATATACTGGTTCTGGGTAGGAGGGATCAACTCCTTGTGAAGGATGCAAGGCACACACCACATTCACCATGAAATACTGACTGAAAACATGTAACTAGGATGCACCCATACGCCCCACATGATAAATATAATATAAATGGCCAAAAGCTGAAGGGACGCCACGAGCAATCACTCTGCCGTGGTGAAGTCATAACATCAGTGCCTCTAATGTTATGGTTATGGTACCTCCATAACTAGGTGAAACTGGTCATGCATGTATATGGCTATAGGTATTCTAAATTAAACATAAGCAATTCAAAAACATATAAAACAAATACTGGGAAAACAGTTGGCTGCATACGGGGAATCCTAATAAGGAAAGAATGTCCACATTGAAAGGACGAGAATCCGTACCTTATGTCCAGTGAACGAAGAAGATGAACTGAGAGGAATCCTACTTCCGTATCACTAATGCTACATAAATACATACATGAATAAGTATCTGCTTACTAATATGTAACTGATTTTATGTCATGTCTTAGCTTATTTTATATGTTCTTATCATGTTTTACTGTTTAAAGCCTTAAACTGTGTTTATATTATATTCTGTTTAATCTGATTAAGTATTTCTGGTATTTCATGTATTATTATACTTACTGTGTAATAATAAGTAACTTTCCAAAAATAGCAGGTTTCCTAAAATAGAAAGTTTCCAAAAATAGAAAGTTTCCAAAAATAGAAAGTTTCCAAAAATAGAAAGTTTCCCAAAATAGAAAGTTATTAAAAATAGATATTTTCAAAAAAAATAGGAAGTTTCCAAAAATAGAAAGTTTCCAAAAATAGAAAGTTTCCAAAAATAGAATTACTGCTTAAAATAGATAAGTTTCTAAAAATAGAAAGTTTCCATAAATAGATTAGCTGCCTTATTTAAATAAGTTTCCATAAATAGATTAGCTGCCTGAAATAAATAAGTTTCTAAAAATAGAAAGTTTCCATAATTAGATATAAGCTGGTTAAATAAGCTAAGTATATAAGCCTAAGTGTTTTCATGATTATTTCTAAGTCATATGATATAATATATAGTTTATTAATTATTTCATGTAATTAAAATAAACTATAGGTTAAAATATTTAATTAAAGTATAACATGTTTTTATTTAAATAGAGTTAAATACTTAGGTTAAAAAATGTATTATTATCTATTAATAATATAACCTAAGTCATGTTAATTAATTAATTATAACCATGGTTTTTAAATAATTAATTATAAGTCTAAAATATAAAATACTTAGGTTAATAATGTAAGACCCGTGAAAGTGCGGTATGATGCTAAGTTATTGTCTCAAGAGCTGTTCAGTATGAGCATCTCTCTTAAGTTGTGGCTCACTTGTGGATGTGATATACCGAGCCCAAAGTCATTTATTTAATCCTATTTTACGTATATTTTTGAAATTTTTAAGAATTTTTATCGTGGATTTATTTGACGGTTTAAGTTGAAACCAACGTTTACGTTCATAATTTAACATTTGACGATTTAAGAAGAACCGATAACGACTACAATACCGACGGATGCCCAAAATTTACCTTTTATTATCGATTGATCGATATTTGAGTTTTTCGAAATTTTATTTTTATTACGTGTTAAGTCGAGTCGGAACCATGTGTATATTCGTTTTGTGTGCGTTTGAACCATTTAAAAGTATTTTCAAGTGTTCGGGGCGAAACCCGACTCCCGTAAATTTTCAAAACCGACTACTAACTCATTCTCGCTCTTTAAAAATGGTTGTTTATTTACAAGGCGAAAAGATAGCCAACTTGTCAAAATTAGCCCCTCCATTTTTACAAAAGGAAGAACTACACACACACACTTCATTTCTAACTTCCAAAAATTAGGGTTCATCCCCTCTCTCTCCATCACCGCCGGCCACCACCACTAAACCACCTCCACCACCATTTTTTTTTGGGTTTTTGGAAAAAGCAATCAAAGACCCATCCTTCTTTCATCTTTGTAAGTCTTTTCATCCATTAAAAACACACATGCAACAACTTGATCTAATTAAACCATGAATTTGTTTAATTGGTGTATTGATAATGTTAATTAATCCATAAAACAAGATGGGTTTTATGTTGTTGGTGTTCTACAGCCCCAAAAAGCCACGAAATTATGGGGGGTTTGGTGGGTTCAAGGTGTTTGATGAAATGTGTCATGGGTTTGTGTCTAGGTTGATGTTGTGGGTGTGTTTGAATGGTTTAAACATATTGCATGCTTGAATTAGGCTTTAGGTTTTGATTTGGATTTGATGTTCATAGTGTTCTATACTGATTATAGTGTTTGGGAATGATTATAAGTAATGGGTATAGGCTTAGGTAATGATAGAATGGATTGGAAACAAGTTTTGGAATGATTTTGGAAGGGTGATTTTAGACCAGAATATTTAGGGCTTATTTTCGTGGGTTTAACTTTTCAAACAAGTCATAAACATAGGATTTAGTTGTAGAGCTTTGTTTTAGCTTCGTTTCGGTGTAAAGTAGAGCTTACGACTCTAAACGAGTCAAAAGTTATGATATTTTGAAAGTTCGTGTACCGGGAGATGAGAATCAACACAATCCGAATTTGTGTTTGGTTTTGGGTCAAATCCCGGGGACCATAGATAGAGTTTGGTAAATGTTTGAAAGTTGATTTTTGGTTTCAAACCTGCATTTGTGAGTCTATTTTTAGACTTAGGTGTCGGATTGGTCAATGGTATATTTTAAATGGGTCAAATGAGTCCGACTTGGTCAAAGTGCAATTTCAGTCCGAAAAATGTAGGTTTAGTAATGTGTTGAGTAACGGGTCGTAAAAGCGAAAACTTTTAATGGGATTAAAAATAGGTTTTCTACAGGTCTTAAGGTATTTTTGAGAATTTTCTTAATTTTTATAACAAGGGTTAAGTCTAGTAAAACATCCCATACTTTTGGTAAGTATCGGCAAAATCGTAAAATGGATAGTAACTTTAATTACGTAGGTAAATGGTATAAGTCTAGTAACAACTACTTGTTTGATTTTGTGAGTTTTCATAAGCATTGAGTGTTTTGCATGTGCATGTGTTAGTACAATTATGTACGCGGTGTATTGATTTGGTTTTCGTACTTTGACTTTTAGGTCAAGTGTTTGATTTTCCCGGGCATCCACGTCGTCAGTGACATTTCTCGTTACGTCTTCGCTAGAACCACTACTACTACGCAAGGTGAGTCTATAGCCTCGCTCTTTACTTATTTCAAATGTTTTTACCCGCGAGGGGGATACATGCTATTTAAATGAAAATGAACATAAGTCATGAATGATTGTTGGACCCGAATGTTGCCTTGAAATTGTGTTGAGTACCTAGTTGCAAAAGGCCCTAATTTCATGAACTATTAACTATTGTCTTGCCCTTGCGAAGGGGGAAATAGCCGCTTATACAAAGGGATAGTACTATGGGGTTGACTACCCTATCCGAGACGAGGGCTAGTACGTTGATATCCCCTGCGGACGGATAATTTGTGATAAGAGATAAGGTATAATTGCAACTGATGCCTTTAGTAGGGGCACTGATTTCAACTGAATCACGCCGGTAATTATTACGCGGGTGATTGAGTTAACGGATTAGTGTCATGAGCTTAAACACAATTGTCTCATCCTTGAATAATAGATTGTTTGCGCGACAATGCTATTGAATGATCATGATTGGTTTTTAATACTTATGTTCAACTTATGATTTGATAAACCTATAGATTCGCTCAACCTTTGTGTTGACAGTTTTAAGCATGTGTTTCAGGTAACCAAGGTTGATAGCAGCGGAGCATGCGAGGATGGAAGTTGTTGTGGCTTGGCGGTCTACTTGTTTTTCCACCCTTATTTAACTTAAAACTCTTTTATTATTCTGTCATGTGAGCAAAAATGTACTTTTGGGTTGAGATTCAGTGGGGACCTAACGCAAACTCTGTTTTGTATTATCTTGGGATTTGGAAAACTGTAGACTTGTATGATTTTAAAAATGTTTAAATTTATGTTTAAACTTTTACGTCTCTTTGAGTCGTTTAATATAGCTTATGTGTGATGATAACTACGTAGCACCCAAATGTTGTAGTTCCGCTGCGCATAGCATTTGTTGGGGGTGTTATAGATTGGTAATCAGAGCCATGAGTTATAGAGAACTAGGTCATTTTGAAAAATCCTAAACTATAACTTTTGGTGTCGTAAGAAATTGTCCAAGCACACAACTATCCTGCATGGCTCCGGTAAGAATTCTTTAGCATTGCTTTATATTTTAGATGTATCCCTCAAATTGATATGAATTCCCTAGTATTTAGTAAGTAAATACTTTGATATATATTGAGATATATTGTTTTGTACGTTGAGTACTTATCATCGTAATTTGCAAATTCCTGTAAAGATTATCGTATATGTTGCATGTAATTGGCATAACGGGCTACATTGCATTACATGGCAACACCGTGTTGTAATCCTACGTGTATGTAGGAATGGTTGTATGTATAAGTATGTATATACTATGGTATTTAAAGGCATTGCACGCGAAGCAATGGTCCTTGGGTAATTATCGTACATTAAAATGCGGTTTTGTTGAGAATTCGACCTTACCGCTAATTATCAATCTTGATAATTAATTTATTGTTCGGATAACCGAATATGAACCTCGTTTGATACTCTAGATACGTAAATAACGCTTCGTAACATATTGTATACTGACTAGATTGATCTCGATTGTCGTTATCGCACCGTGATGTGTCATTTTGGACATTTTCTTTTGAAACGTAAATTACTCACGTATTACCGTATTTCCTTTATTCCTCATGGGTTTGATATATTGGTTGGCGTAACTATAATATAGACGAAGTATAATCAACAATGCGTACATCGTAGCGACGAATCACATGTGTGTGTTATAAAACGTGGTTGAGGCGTGTTGCCATTTAAGCGTTGTTTACTATTCTACTTGAATTTTAAAGATGTGTTTTAAAATAGACTAGCGTTGTGATCAATCGCGATAACTTGGAATTTGGTTGGTTTGTGTTAATTTTGTGGTGTACGATTTCGAGACTCATCCGAGGCCGATAACAACATTTAGTTGACATACGTATTCTCGTTCCATTTATTTCATTTTGTTTTGTTGTTTAATTATTTTGAAGTTAATATTTTACATGACGAGGCCCGGCGTTTGTGTGAGTTAAGTAAGCACTAAACTTTGTTGATTAAATGGTTTAAACATAAAGTGTTTTACATATTTAATACTTGGCGGATGAAACTTTTGGAAAAAAAGGACTTATGATGTGTCTTGTAACAAGTAAAAATAAGTGTAGAGAAGAAATGGACAAAGTGAAATTGTTTTTCCTTCAACCTTGGTTGGTAGATCATGATAAGTGAATTATATTACTCGTAAAATCCTTGTTTTTATATATTAATAATTTGTTACTAGAAGCTAGTGATGGATTTGTTAAGAATTTGTTTAATATAATTCGAAAAAGGAGTTTATAATAAAATTTACGATATGACTATTGAGTATATGTAACTTTGGATTTAGTATGAATTAATTTTCGGGTCAATGTACCAAACTTTTGGCGTATTTTGTAATATAAAACATGAGTAGAAGAATTGGTCATGCATTTTGGAGCTAAAAACTTTGTAAAACTGGTTTTAATCTTAAACATAAGGTCATGTTATATGCATTGGTATAAACTAGAACACGTTACTTGTTGTAGTGAATAAACTGGGATAAAATCGGAATATACACCTTAAGTAAGAAATTATAATGCTTGAAATAATTTTTTTTAAACATTGATGGAACGTCATTGGAAATCATTTGTTTGTTTAATTGTCGTAATAGAGAATCACTATGCATAATTCGATGATGCTTGTTTAAAATCGTTTGAAAAATCTTTTGTTTTATTCCGCTGCGAGATGTGTTACTTTTAAAATCAATTGATAATGGGCTAATGATTAAAAGTTGAATTTTATATATCTTTGAATTATTGAAATAAGCATCTTAATTATTTATTATTTTATTATTATCATCGAGATTCAAGTGTCGACTAAAATCAGTAAATTATCTGAGATAAAACTACGTGAAACCTCTTTATCATTTGAGTCGAAGTGCGCGAATGTGATTTAACAAACCAGTTTTAAGGAAGACTTATGTATAATAAAAAGTCAAAAGTTGATTTTAAGAGTTAATTGGACTAGATTGAGTTATTTTGGATATCTGTATATACGTAATGAGATAAGTCTTAATAACAGTAATGAGAAACTTTGAAAATTCTTACTATGTACGTTTTTGGTACTTAAAATATGAAGATTAATGAGATTTTGACGTAAGTATCGAGATTTTCAAAACTAATGATTTGTCAATTATGATAACCGAGTCACCGCATCTACTAATGTTAATAATTTCCGAGAGATTGAAATTTTTCAGAAATGAAAACGTTGTAAAGATTGGAAAATGAAAGGTATAAATTCTTTAATGGTGTAACACAAATTAAAAATGTGTAAATGCTCGCTTTTACAATGTACCAGGTAACAGTAACTAGAAAATGCAAATGGATTACCCAACAAACGAATATTTATATTATTTTCTTAAGATGTATATGTAATGTTTTGAGTCACAATGGTTCGATCGTACGACATCTCTTCTTTGATTTTATGAGTCTGTATTTGAACTTGAGTCGTCATGTGACTGTTCATTTTAATATTTTCATGATATGAAACCATTATTATTATATTTATTTTAAAGCTACTATTTCGCTATTACTTGATAATGAGGGTATGTCACCCGGTGTATTTTTGTCATGTTCATGGACGCCGTAACTTTTCTTCTTTCGGTTAATGGAACCTAAAATTCTGTATTTACTTGAATGATGCTATAAATCTTTATTAAATTGGTTATTTATTTATATTGAACAAAAGCGAGGAGGCGAAGCCGCTTTACCAAATTGTAGAGGTGAAAGAACTCGACCTTCCTGGTGAAATTGTTTTTATTCGACCAAGTGATTATTCTCCTCTCCCCGTTTACCCTTGGTGGAATGTGTGTGTAACTCGAGACGATGGGAATTATGATTGTTGTTTTATTTTTTACGCTTGTGCTGATATTCAATTTTTTTTTACTCCATGTATTCGTAGATCGCTGTTGTTATCCCAAGACTTTTGTCATATATTTGAAGTATTTTCGTTTCTGATGTAGTTAATTTTAGCTGGCAATTATATTGCTCGTTTACCTCGTTCGATCCCATTGATTTTTGATTTTATTACTTGATGTGCTTGCAATGATCTTTAATCTTGAACCACCTTACCGTTATTTTGTGAATAGTCTATTTTGAAAATATGTATGGGTGTGTCAAATGGTTCGTTCAACCAAATGCAAATGGTGTCGATTTATTTATTTATTTATTTATTTATTTTCTCATAAAAAGGCAAAGCAAAAGTATGTTTCCAAAGTGGACGTAAAATGTTTGATGTGTTTCTTAAAACAATAGTGACAATATTTTCCCATCTCAAATGGTTTAATTATTTTGAAGATTAGGTCGAAAACTTTCGTAGTCATATTTGGTATGTAATAATAATGTTTGTGTCGTCACTCGATCCTCAATTATGCACAGCTTAGCTAACTATGCATAATTCGGGAAGAGTCCTGTTTTGTTGGTTGTTGTTGCTTGACCCTTAAGTATGCATGATCTAGCTAATTATGCATAGTTTAGGAAGGGCACTATCGTGTCAAACAAATTGGTCATCTTGAAACTTGTAGTGTTTTGATAAACGTATTGGATGAGAACGTTTCTTTTTAAAATGGTGGATCATTTTTGCAAGTAGTCGTAATTTCTTTGATTCTTAAAGAAAATTTTTGAATTTTCTTGTGTTCTTTGAAATCTTTTCTTTTTGTTTGGCGTTGACTTAGTAAGTCACTGTGACCGAGTAATTTTGGAAAATGTTTTTATGTGTTGTGTGTAATGTGTGAAGTTTATCGGAACCGCTAGGGTGTTGATGATATACCAAAGGGACTCGTACCGACACTGAGAAGAAATTTTAAACAAGAATAGAAGACTGCCAAAGTAGAGGAAATCAGAGTTCAAGTGACTCTGAGGGGATTGACGAAGACTTCTCCTACATCAAACGTATCGTACCTTATTTATTTTCTTCTCTCGTTCTTTTGATATGTTTAACGACACATGATAAATTGTTGAAGTTTACCAACTGTGCATTAGTAATTGGAAGACAATTCCATTGTCGTTTTCGTTTATTTAAGTGAGGAATCCTCTTTGCTTGACTCCACCATCCTTGATTATCGATGGTTAAACGATGGATAAACATAGTAAAAGTTTTTATGGTGAACCCTTGCCTTTTATGTATTTATGTGGTAAGTGATCTAGTCGAGTGATCGTAAGTTGTGAGAACTTGAGACAACATTGTCCAATGAAGTCCGATCATGGAGAACACGCGCCATGTTATGTATTTCTTTTATATCTAACTGTGAACGATGATGTTTATTGAGATTTTGACCACGTTTGGGACGGAAGTAAGATGGTGTTCTTGTAATATCTTTTGGGTATGGATCCGTGTGTGAGCACCCTGCGATGACATATGTATGTATTTTATTTCTTTTGGATATGCATCCATAGCTAGCAAACTGGTGAACCTTCTTTAACTTGTAATTTTCTTTTGACTGGACTCATCCGAGAATCATGTCAAACATTCTTATTTTATCATGGCTTGGCTGATTAGCAAGCATGAGTTAACTTGATTGAACAGATTGATTTGGCATGGTTTGGCTATTTCGCAAACATGTCGTGATACGGCTTTATGTGCTTCATAATGGCTTTTGTGTTTGATTGGATTGTGATGTTTTCGAGAGAGTTATGTATACGTCGGATGATTACCGTATCGATGAATTCGGTTTTGACGAACTAGGGTTGTATGTACGTAATATTGCGATAAGGTGATTTTGTATGACTAGTGTTAATTACTTCGTCTTTTATATTTTGAACGTTTTCCGATGGGGTTATGTGCGACCCGTGCGATTTCCTTGTGAGTAATTATTATTTTTATGAGACGACGAACCAAGTGAAAGGACGATTCGAACGTTGGAAGACATGCTCCGAGCATGTGTGTTTGATTTTGGTAGTAGTTGAGATCGACACGTGTCCTTGATAGAATCCTTGTACAACAACATTTACCGTGCTAGTGTGGAAGCTGCACCAGTGGAAGCATTTTTGTGAATAAAAATGTAGATCGCCAGTTGGATAGAATGAAGTAAGGAAAAGTCAGTTGAATGGACTTGGAAGGATTCGAGAGGCTACGGAAGAGATGGTGTAAATTAAGAATCATTTGTTGACTGTGAGAAGCTGTGAGAAGAAACGTATTGATAACCATAGGAAGAATTTGGGGAAATTGAAGTGGAGATCATGGATAGAGATGTTAAGATATTTGAAGAAAGGTATAATACTCATCGTGAAGGTGTGATGGAATCCGAGACGTGAACCGAAGTCTACATCGGAATGTGAAGACCTCTTTAGGAAGTAGTACCCTCATCTTTCTAGTAGTACGAAATGCGAGTATAAGAACCGGAGAGCGCCGGGACGTCGCTCCCTTAAGGAAGGGAGGATGTAAGACCCGTGAAAGTGCCGTATGATGCTAAGTTATTGTCTCAAGAGCTGTTCAGTATGAGCATCTCTCTTAAGTTGTGGCTCACTTGTGGATGTGATATCCCGAGCCCAAAGTCATTTATTTAATCCTATTTTACGTATATTTTTGAAATTTTTAAGAATTTTTATCGTGGATTTATTTGACGGTTTAAGTTGAAACCAACGTTTACGTTCATAATTTAACATTTGACGATTTAAGAAGAACCGATAACGACTACAATACCGACGGATGCCCAAAATTTACCTTTTATTATCGATTGATCGGTATTTGAGTTTTTCGAGATTTTATTTTTATTACGTGTTAAGTCGAGTCAGAACCATGTGTATATTCGTTTTGTGTGCGTTTGAACCATTTAAAAGTATTTTCAAGTGTTCGGGGCGAAACCCGACTCACGTAAATTTTCAAAACCGACTACTAACTCATTCTCGCTCTTTAAAAATGGTTGTTTATTTAAAAGGCCAAAAGATAGCCAACTTGTCAAAATTAGCCCCTCCATTTTTACAAAAGGAAGAACTACACACACACACTCCATTTCTAACTTCCAAAAATTAGGGTTCATCCCCTCTCTCTCCATCACCGCCGGCCACCACCACAAAACCACCTCCAACACCATTTTTTTTTGGGTTTTTGGGAAAAGGCAATCAAAGACCCATCCTCCTTTCAACTTTGTAAGTCTTTTCATCCATTAAAAACACACATGCAACAACTTGATTTTTCCAAGAATCAATGGTTTTTCAAAAATACGTTTTGATCTAATTAAATCATGAATTTGTTTAATTGGTGTATTGATAATGTTAATTAATCCATAAAACAAGATGGGTTTTATGTTGTTGGTGTTCTACAGCCCCAAAAAGCCACGAAATTATGGGGGGTTTGGTGGGTTCAAGGTGTTTGATGAAATGTGTCATGGGTTTGTGTCTAGGTTGATGTTTTGGGTGTGTTTGAATGGTTTAAACATATTGCATGCTTGAATTAGGCTTTAGGTTTTGATTTGGATTTGATGTTCATAGTGTTCTATACAGATTAGAGTGTTTGGGAATGATTATAAGTAATGGGTATAGGCTTAGGTAATGATAGAATGGATTGGAAACAAGTTTTGGAATGATTTTGGAAGGGTGATTTTAGACCAGAATGTTTAGGGCTTATTTTCGTGGGTTTAACTTTTCAAACAGGTCATAAACATAGGATTTAGTTGTAGAGCTTTGTTTTAGCTTCGTTTCGGTGTAAAGTAGATCTTACGACTCCAAACGAGTCAAAAGTTATGATATTTTGAAAGTTCGTGTACCGGGAGATGAGAATCAACACAATCCGAATTTGTGTTTGGTTTTGGGTCAAATCCCGGGGACCATAGATAGAGTTTGGTAAATGTTTGAAAGTTGATTTTTGGTTTCAAACCTGCATTTGTGAGTCTATTTTTAGACTTAGGTGTCGGATTGGTCAATGGTATATTTTAAATGGGTCAAATGAGTCCGACTTGGTCAAAGTGCAATTTCAGTCCGAAAAATGTAGGTTTAGTAATGTGTTGAGTAACGGGTCGTAAAAGCGAAAACTTTTAATGGGATTAAAAATAGGTTTTCTACAGGTCTTAAGGTATTTTTGAGAATTTTCTTAATTTTTATAACAAGGGTTAAGTCTAGTAAAACATCCCATACTTTTGGTAAGTATCGGCAAAATCGTAAAATGGATAGTAACTTTAATTACGTAGGTAAATGGTATAAGTCTAGTAACAACTACTTGTTTGATTTTGGCGTGAGTTTTCATAAGCATTGAGTGTTTTGCATGTGCGTGTGTTAGTACAATTATGTACGCGGTGTATGGATTTGGTTTTCGTACTTTGACTTTTAGGTCAAGTGTTTGATTTTCCCGGGCATCCACGTCGTCGGTGACATTTCTCGTTACGTCTTCGCTAGAACCACTACTACTACGCAAGGTGAGTCTATAACCTCGCTCTTTACTTATTTAAAATGTTTTTACCCGCGAGGGGGATACATGCTATTTAAATGAAAATGAACATAAGTCATGAATGATTGTTGGACCCAAATGTTGCCTTGAAATTGTGTTGAGTACCTAGTTGCAAAAGGCCCTAATTTCATGAACTATTAACTATTGTCTTGCCCTTGCGAAGGGGGAAATAGCCGCTTATACAAAGTGATAGTACTATGGGGTTGACTACCCTATCCGAGACGAGGGCTAGTACGTTGATACCCCCTGCGGACGGATAATTTGTGATAAGAGATAAGGTATAATTGCAACTGATGCCTTTAGTAGGGGCACTGGTTTCATCTGAATCACGTCGGTAATTATTACGCGGGTGATTGAGTTAACGGATTAGTGTCATGAGCTTAAACACAATTGTCTCATCCTTGAATAATAGATTGTTTGCGCGACAATGCTATTGAATGATCATGATTGGTTTTTAATACTTATGTTCAACTTATGATTTGATAAACCTATAGATTCGCTCAACCTTTGTGTTGACAGTTTTAAGCATGTGTTTCAGGTAACCAAGGTTGATAGCAGCAGAGCATGCGAGGATGGAAGTTGTTGTGGCTTGGAGGTCTACTTGTTTTTCCACCCTTATTTAACTTAAAACTCTTTTATTATTCTGTCATGTGAGCAAAAATGTACTTTTGGGTTGAGATTCAGTGGGGACCTAAAGCAAACTCTGTTTAGTATTATCTTAGGATTTGGAAAACTGTAGACTTGTATGATTTTAAAAATGTTTAAATTTATGTTTAAACTTTTACGTCTCTTTGAGTCGTTTAATATAGCTTATGTGTGATGATAACTACGTAGCACCCAAATGTTGTAGTTCCGCTGCGCATAGCATTTGTTGGGGGTGTTATAAATAATTTCATGATTTTAATAATTAATATAACCTAAGTCATGTTATTAAATTAATCATGTCATGTTCATTAATTTAATTTTAACATAAGATTATAAAAAAAATAATAATCTTAACATACAACGTGAACCGGATCTTGCCTAAGAACCATGAACCGGACATGAAATCGACACCATACCCCGAACCACATCGGGGTTCCCCTTGTCTTGTTGCTGCCGTGGGACCCACACCAACCAACCGGGACCATATGGTCTCGGTGGTGGTCAAATAGCCAAACTGAGACCCCCTCGGGTTCGGTTTAGGCGTCGGCCAAGAACAAACACCCCTAAAAACACCCTTTTTGATTTATTCCAAAACCAATTTCATGTTAGATCTATGTTTTTAATTAGGTTTTTTAAAAAAACATCATGTTCATAATTATTTAAAAGATTAAATCAAAACAAAAGGGTTAAAAGAATTACCGAATGCGTGGATCTAAACAACGATGAATGATAGGTGTGTAAACACCCATCCTTTTACCACTTAATTCTGGCTAAAACGAGACCAACACACGTATTTAATATCATTTGTTTGGAATTATGCGTGGTTTTTGTGTTTATTGTGTTTTCAGAGCCAACCGGATGAATGTTAGAGAAAACATGGGATTGCACGGGTTTTACTGAAGAAAAAGACTCAAGATAAAGTCTATTGTCCAAGAGATGCAAAAGATTTGAAGTCACTGGGCCTATTTGACGATTTATCGAAGAAAAGGACCAAAGATGGAAGATTTACATAAGTCGAAGAAACTCAAGTCTATTAAACGAAGAAATTAAAAGACGAGTTGAATTTAATCGACGACAAATCCCGAATCAGAATCGAAAACGGAAACTTTTCTGAAAACACGAAAAGACAAGAAGAACGGGAGAAAGCCCACTCACCAACCAAAAGACAAGCCTATAAAAGGAGTCCCCTCACACACATAGTGCCAGTTAGTTTTTAGTTTTTTGTTTTCTTCTCCCCCACTTTTCTCTCCTTCTAGTTCGTCCCATCACCAACACCATTAGGGTGTTTGGTGATTTTGATCTTTGATTTTCTAATCTTGTAATTTTCATCTTTGTTTTATCTTGTTAAAACACTAATCATTTAATACAAGTTCTTTTTTAATCTTTCCATTTTATCTTGTTCATCATCATCTTTTATTTCAAGTTTTCAAGTTTTTATTTGATTGATTTGATCTTCAAAAGTTGTTGGGATTTGTGTTTTTGTTAATGGGATTTGTAGTTTATGGTTAGTAGATGCTTTGTGTTTAGTTTTATTTAAGATTTGGTTAAAAACTTGGTGATTTTTGGATTAAAACTGATTTTCCTTGTTCTTCGGGTAAACGACTGTTCTTGAGTTCCCAGACTTCCGGATGAACACTTAAGTTCCGGATGAACCAAAAACTTCCGAATAAGCATTAAGTTCCGAATGAATTAAAATCTTCCGAATGAGTTTTTGTTTAAGAAGTTCCGAACGAGTTTCCTTTAAAATCTTCCGAATGAGTCTCTTTTTGAAAAGTTCCGAATAAAATTCCTTTAAAAGTTCCGAATGAGTTTTCTTGTGTAAAAGTTCCGAATGAATGCAAAGTTCCGAATGAACCTCAAGTTCCGAATGAATGTGAAGTTCCGGATGAACTTAAGTTCCGAATGAAGCAAAACTTCCGGGTGAACCTAAAGTTCCGAATGAAGCAAAACTTCCGGATGAACCAAACTTCCGAACGAAGTTCCGAATCAAGGAGTTCCGAGTGAAAAGTTCCGGATGAACAAAGTTCCGAATCAAGGTAAAAAATTTCCGAATCAATTTTCTTTTAGTGTTACTGTTTTACTGTTTTGCTGTTTCTTTACTTTTATTTCACAATTTATATTTTAACTGTAATTTTAACTTTAATTTCAGTTTTCATTTTAATTTTAATTCAAGTTTGTATTAATTGTCATTAAATTAATTATCTTTGATTTAAGTTTTCATTTCGTTACATTTTAACATTTAGTAGATTAGAAAACCAAAACCTTTTATTTAGTAACCAAGAACAATCATTCCACTTAAAGCCGAGATCAATTTGAGAGGACCAAGAGAAATTAGAACCAATAGAAAAACATAGTATCAAATGGCGCCGCTGCCGGCTCTTCTCGTTAAGATCAAAAGTTTTTTGTGAGAACTTGGATTTTGGGATTCGTTCCCCGTGAACGTTACTTTTTAACGAAAATTTTCAAAAACAACTAAAAAATATAAAATTTTCAGAAATTAAAAAAAAAATTAAAAAAAAAAACATAAAAACCAAAAATATTTTTGCCTTGTTTTTCTTTGTTCGTTCTTTTGCAGGTGTATGCGCACTCGATCCACGTCTTATCAAGAGCCCGAGCCTCTCGATAACTTAGACATGGCTGGTGTACAAAACAACAATAACATACCACCTCCGAACAACAATAATAACAATAACAACCCGCCTTTCAACAACATGAACAATAACAACAACAATGAGCCCCTTCCGGATAATCGCCCGATGATTGAACTGCTGCAAGCTCATGTCGATGGCAACACGGATCCAATTGTCATACCTCCAATTGCCGCCAACAACTTTGAGCTAAAATCAGGCTTTATCCAGATGGTCTCCGCTCAACCATTCTTGGGACGTACCATTGATGATCCACACGACCACATAAAGAGATTCTTGCAACTCACCAACACGGTCAAGTTCAATGGTGTTCCACAAGAGGTTATCAGGTTACAACTTTTTCCCTTTTCTTTAGAGGGACAAGCCTGGCATTGGCTTGCTAAAGAACCGCCACAGAGTATTCTCTCGTGAACGGATTTGGAAACAAAGTTCATCAATTACTTTTTCCCACCCTCTCGTACTACCGCTTTGCGGAATGAAATCATAAATTTTGAACAAAAGTACGATGAGTCGTTCAGTGAATCTTGGGATCGTTTTAAAGATCTTTTAAGAAAATGCCCACAACATGGTTTTACCAAAGTACATCAAATTAATACTTTTTACAATGGTTTAAGCATGAGTGACCAAGATTCACTAAACAGTGCTTCGGGGGGTAATCTGTTGGCTAAGACTTCCAATGCTGCTTGGGACATCATTGAGAATAAATCTCGTGTGCAAACCAAGAGTGTTCGGACCAATGTTGCTAGTGCTAGCACTAGTGACAGTGACAAGCGACTTGACAAAATCACTACGCTTCTTGAATCGCTTGTCACCCACACCGTCAGCAACAACAACAGCAACAACGCTAAGAACGCTCAAGTTAACGCTGTCAGCCAACCTTGTGAGATATGCGGTGGTCCTCACTCTTACACCACTTGTACCGCCACCCAAGACTACCCTGCTGAGAATGTGAATGCGGCATATGGCACCTATCCTCAACCCGCTTATCAAGCAAGACCTCAAGGTGACCGTAATTTGCTTAGCTACCGTTCTAACAATTATCTTTCCCCACCTGGTTTTCCTCCTACCAACCCAAACCAACAACCAAACCTCAATCGCCCTCCTCAACAACAACAACAACCTCGACAACCATACATCCCACCTCACAAGCAGCAACAACCACCTCAACGAAACAATCAAGTCTACCAACAACCTGCTTACCAACCACCTGCATACAATGCTCCTCCCAACCAACCCACCGCTCTTCACCAAGAAGTGGAAACCTATATGAGGACCAATGATGTGATCGTGGGAAATCTTCAGAAAGAAGTGCTCAACCTTAAAGCAGACTTGGTCAAGCAAGGAAACGATTTAAGAGCTGATATGAGAAACACGTTGGATAGCCAAACTAATGATCTGAGGAACATGATGGCTAGTTTCTTCCAAGGTAATCAACCCTCTTCTTCGGGTACTCTTCCGAGTAACACCGTTTCTAATCCAAGAGGGGAGATGAAAGCAATCACCACTCGAAGTGGCAAAGGTACAAAGGAACCCGAGTGTCCTATACCTCCACCGGTGGTTGTGACTAAGGAGAATGAGTCACCTGCTCCTATTCCTCCTCCTTTTCCTTCTACCCCTCCTCCACCCGTGGTTGTGAGTGATCCTATTCCCCTAAAGCCTTCTTCTTCATCCAATATACCTTATCCCTCAAGGTTGAGGAACGAGAAGCAAAAGAGCAAGGATGATATTCAGGTTTCGAACTTTCTTAAGATGTTCAAACAATTGAATTTCAACATCTCCTTCGCTGAGGCTCTCGCTCACATGCCCAAGTATGCGAAAATGTTTAAAGATCTTCTGAGCGACAAGGAAAAGCTCCTCGATATTGCCAACACCCAACTTAATGAGAATTGCTCTACAGTGCTCTTAAAGAAATTACCAACCAAGCTTGGTGATCCGGGTCGTTTTCTTATCCCTTACAATTTCCCGGGAGTAGAGAATTGCATGGCCCTAGCCGATCTAGGTGCCAGTATTAATCTCATGCCTCTAAGCGTTTGGAAGCAATTATCTCTCCTAGAGCTAGTCCCCACCAAAATGACTTTGGAATTAGCTAACCGTACGGTTGCTTATCCAGTGGGGATAGCCGAAGACGTCATTGTAGGAGTCGACAAATTCACCTTTCCTGCTGATTTTGTTGTCGTCGACTACGAGATGGACCCCCGTGTGCCACTAATTGTTGGTCGTCCATTCTTGAGGACCGGTCGCACTCTCATCGATGTTGAAGCCGGTGAGCTTATCATGAGAGTGGGTGACGATAAAGTAGTCTTCAACATGGGAAAGTTGTCTAAACAGCCTTATTCATATGAGAGTGTTAATTGTATTGACGTTCTTGATGAGGCTTGTGAAGAACACTTTAATGATGCTTGCAAAAGTATTCCTACCTCTCTTCCCAATGTTGAGACCGTGTCCTCTATTGATTCATCATTGTCTCTATTTGGAGATAGTGATTTATTTTGGAACAATCTTGAAGACACCATGGGAGATGTGAATTTAGCTACTAATGATTCTCCTATCGATGGGGATGAAGACATGAATTTCTTTGACAATCTTCTCAACGAAGACAATCCTTCGCCTCCATCTCCCACGGTCATTGCTATCAATACTCCGACTTCGAATACGCCTCCCGTCGAAAATCCTCCGGATTTAGAGCTTAAGGAGTTGCCGCCCCATCTTGAGTATGTATTCCTTGAAGAAGAGAAGAAGTCGCCAGTCATCATTGCTAAGGACCTAAAAGAAGAAGAAAAAGCCCGACTTATCACCGTGTTGAAAGATCACAAGAAGGCTATTGCTTGGAAGATTTCTGACATTCATGGAATTGATCCTCACTTCTGCACACACAAAATTCTCATGGAGGATGACTTTAAGCCCACAATTCAAAGCCAACGAAGGGTGAATCCAAAAATCCATGAAGTCATCAAAACAGAGGTTATCAAACTTCTTGATGCGGGTATGATTTACCCTATTTCGGATTCACCATGGGTTAGTCCAATCCATTGTGTGCCCAAGAAGGGCGGAATAACCATTGTTTCCAATGAACACAACGAGTTAATTTCCACTCGTCTCGTTACTGGGTGGAGAGTTTGTATAGACTACCGCAAACTCAATGATGCCACGAGAAAGGATCATTTCCCTCTACCTTTTATGGACCAAATGCTTGAACGTTTAGCGGGTAATGAATATTACTGCTTTCTTGATGGTTTCTCGGGTTATTTCCAAATACCCATCGATCCCCAAGATCAAGAGAAGACTACATTCACTTGTCCCTGTGGCACATTTGCTTACAAAAGAATGCCTTTTGGCTTATGTAATGCGCCCGGGACTTTCCAAAGGTGCATGTTAGCTATCTTCCATGACATGGTTGAACAAACCATGGAAGTCTTCATGGATGATTTCTCGGTCTTCGGGGATTCCTTCTCTTCTTGCCTTGCCAATTTGGAACGTATGCTTAAGCGGTGCGAAGACACTCGCCTTGTTCTAAATTGGGAAAAATGCCATTTTATGGTAAAAGAAGGCATCGTGCTGGGACACAAGATTTCCAAAGCCTGTCTTGAAGTAGACCGTGCTAAAGTCGATGTTATCGCCAAGTTGCCTCCACCTTCAACCGTGAAGGGTGTGAGAAGTTTTCTGGGTCATGCGGGCTTCTACCGACGATTCATCAAAGATTTTTCTCAAATCGCTCGCCCGATGACCCACCTCTTGGAAAAAGATACTCCTTTTATCTTCTCCAAAGAGTGTCTTGAAGCCTTCAACTCGCTTAAGGATAAGCTAACTAAGGCACCCGTCTTGGTTACCCCTAATTGGGAGCTTCCCTTCGAGTTGATGTGCGATGCTAGTGATTTTGCTATTGGAGCGGTTCTGGGACAAAGACTGAACAAACACTTCCAACCGATCCATTACGCTAGCAAGACAATGACAGGGGCACAATTGCATTATACGACAACCGAAAAAGAGCTTTTAGCTGTTGTCTATGCTTTTGAAAAATTCCGCCCCTATCTTGTCCTTTCTACAACAATTGTGTATACCGATCATTCTGCGCTGAATTACTTGTTGACAAAGCAAGATTCCAAACCAAGACTTCTTCGCTGGGTTTTGCTGCTCCAGGAATTTAAAATCGAAATTCGCGATAAAAAAGGAGCTGAAAACCTAGCCGCGGATCATCTCAGCAGACTTGAGGATCCTTACCAGGGGGATCATCCGAACAAAGAAATCAATTATTCTTTTCCCTTGGAGACCTTAATGTCTATAAATTCGAAATCTAATGAAACCCCGTGGTTTGCGGACTTTGCAAACTACTTGGCGGGTGGAATTCTCAAGGAAGGGATGACGTCCCAACAAAAGAAAAAGTTCTTCACCGACATTAAGACCTACTTTTGGGACGACCCTTACCTATTCAAACAATGTGCCGACCTGATTATCCGCCGATGTGTTGATGGACCGGCAGCGTCAGAAATCCTTGATGCTTGCCACAAAGGACCCACCGGTGGTCACTTTGGTCCCAACTACACCGCCAAAAAAGTGTTTGATTCGGGATTCTATTGTCCCTCCATATATCGTGACGCTCACGATATGGTTAAACGATGTGATGTTTGCCAAAAACAAGGCAACATCACACATAAAGACGAGATGCCTCAGAATTTCATACAAGAATGTGAAATCTTTGATGTTTGGGGTATCGACTTTATGGGGCCATTCCCTTCTTCTAAAGGAAACAAATACATCCTTGTAGCCGTCGACTACGTTTCAAAGTGGGTTGAAGCCAAAGCTTTACCCACTAATGACGCAAGGGTGGTTTGTAACTTTTTGAAAGCTCTATTCGCTAGATTCGGTGTGCCTCGTGCCATTATTAGTGATCGTGGGACTCATTTCTGCAATGACCAATTTGCTAGAGTCATGGCTAAGTACGGTGTAAATCATCGTCTTTCCACAGCCTACCACCCACAAACTAATGGCCAGGCTAAAATATCCAACCGAGGACTTAAGCGAATTCTGGAAAGAACCGTGGGAGAGCATCGTGCCTCATGGGCTGATAAACTCGATGATGCTTTGTGGGCTTTCCGTACTGCTTACAAGACCCCGATCGGCTGTACGCCTTATCGTCTTGTGTACGGGAAAGCGTGCCACCTCCCCATTGAGTTGGAGCACAAGGCTTACTGGGCCTTGAAGTGGGCTAATTTTGATATCAACAAAGCCGGTGACCTACGCAAGATCCAACTCAATGAGCTCAATGAACTCCGTAATGAGGCTTATGAAAATTCTTTGATCTATAAGGAAAGAACTAAGCTCATTCACGACTCCAAGATCAAAAACCGAGAGTTCCATGTTGGAGACAAAGTCTTACTTTTTAACTCTCGGTTGAAAATCTTTTCGGGCAAGCTGAAATCTCGTTGGTCCGGCCCATTCACCATTGCCCAAATTTTTCCATATGGTACTCTCGAGCTCGCTCAACCTAATGGACCTAATTTTAAGGTGAATGGCCAACGAGTGAAGTTGTACTTTGGTGAGGACACCTCTCAGGAGGTGATTCCATCCCTCACCACGTTCCCCATGAACTAATTTTGGGTCGATTCAGGCTCGTGACTCGGTTATCAAAAACAAGCGCTCCTCGGGAGGCAACCCGAGTATCTATCCTTTTATGTTTTTAACCCCTAAGTGTAGGGGAGCCTCTATAGGTCTTTCTCTTTGTGTGGTGATGTGATTACAGGGATAAGTGCACTCTTGGAATCTTTGAAGAACCGTGCTCCCGTGTTATCAGAAATCCGGTTCTATCTCTCAACTATCGTGATTCAATTTTCTTCATACTCACATTTGAAATTGATCACTTTAGTCGTCTCTTCCTTAACTTGAGTTAACCAACGTGCACAATGTCATAAGTGTAGGGGAGACTTTTACACATGCTTAAACATTGAGGACAATGTTTATCTTAAGTGTAGGGGGGACTTCTATCGAAGTTTTAAGTGGACTTTTCCATGAAAATGCCTTCATTTAACCAGAAAATCATCTTTTTCAACATTTTTCAAATTTTTTATTAACTTTGGCCATTTTGTAGTAATTTTTAAATTTTTATCGTTGCTTTCATATGTATATATCCCGCAATAAAGTCAAAAATTTTAATAAAGTGGTGTAGCTAGTTTAGAAATCTTTGACATATTAGGCCCGTTGCGTTTATTTTGACTCAACCCGAATAGACTTATCCAAGTTTATTCTAGCTAGTATCCTTAACCATGTAGACCTTAATTGTTTTATTAGGCTAAGTATCCACGAGTCTCATTACTTGAGATTTTAAATTGTGGAGGACGAGAAATGATAGAGTCAATTATAAGTCGGTATTCTTGCACAAGCTCACTTGGTGTAATTATTTGCCTATTCTCCCATCACTTGCTAATAATTTATCTGCAATAAGTAAGGTCGTACGATTTGAAAAGTTACTTAGCTTCTAGCCCAAGATCGTTTAAAAGTTGCTCGGTAATGATAAGAGTTCATAGCCAAGGCATAACTTATGAAGCGGGGCGCGAAGATTGGCGATTCCAAAAAGGCCCTAACAAGGCATGAGGATTCAATTTTATTGCTAAAGATCCGAAGTGATGTGAAAAGCAATATTCCCAAAGTCAATATGAAGGATCAAGACTCACGACGAAAAGCAATCAACTCCCATAAAGATGATGGAGAAGTCTATCCGAAAAGACCCTAACAAGGTATGAGGATAAATAGATCCAAGTCCGAAAAGGAGGCGGATCGTTGTATCTCAAAATCCCAAATAGAGATTGAAGAAATAATCATGAAGTCGTGGTCAACAAAGTTGGAGTACCCCTCAAAAGTCTCCAAGTGAAGAAACTCTATGAACGATGAGAAGACCATTATCTCAAGCACGTCTCTCAAGATATGAAGTATGAAGTACATGCCAAATATCGGCCCGAGAAAGGTCTCAAATCGTGAACCGAGTTATGCCAAGATATGAACTTTTTGATATCCCGAGAAGCAGTTTTAAGAGATTTTGTCCTTTAGCTAACTATTGATCAAATCGTCCTACTTTGCTTTCAGCCTTAATAAACTATCGAAATAAGTCCAAAAATGCATCTTCATGATCATTCTAAGACAAAATAAAATATAAGAGATACAATTAGGAATAAGGGAGTTTAAGCATTTAATTAAGCCATGTGTGTAAGTGTCTGAATTGCTAACTTATAATAACAATGATCTTGTTTCTAAGCTTAGTTTGGGGAACGTGAAACTTGAGGGTGATAAATCTTCGCAACACCAGAGCCCTAATGTAAGTCATTGATCTCTATGCAAGTTATTTCCATTCTTTTGTTTCCTTTAAAGTTTAATTTCTATTAGTGTTTTAATTTTTGTTTAGTAGTATTTAAATAAGGACAAGGTTGATTGATTATGAGAAAAATGTAAATTTGCTTTATCACTAAGCATTGCATGAGGGCATGGCAATGGTTAAGTGTAGGGGATTTGATAGGTGTGTAAACACCCATCCTTTTACCACTTAATTCTGGCTAAAACGAGACCAAAACACGTATTTAATATCATTTGTTTGGAATTATGCGTGGTTTTTGTGTTTATTGTGTTTTCAGAGCCAACCGGATGAATGTTAGAGAAAACATGGGATTGCACGGGTTTTACTGAAGAAAAAGACTCAAGATAAAGTCTATTGTCCAAGAGATGCAAAAGATTTGAAGTCACTGGGCCTATTTGATGATTTATCGAAGAAAAGGACCAAAGATGGAAGATTTACATAAGTCGAAGAAACTCAAGTCTATTAAACGAAGAAATTAAAAGACGAGTTGAATTTAATCGACGACAAATCCCGAATCAGAATCGAAAACGGAAACTTTTCTGAAAAGACGAAAAGACAAGAAGAACGGGAGAAAGCCCATTCACCAACCAAAAGACAAGCCTATAAAAGGAGTCCCCTCACACACATAGTGCCAGTTAGTTTTTAGTTTTTAGTTTTTAGTTTTCTTCTCCCCCACTTTTCTCTCCTTCTAGTTCGTCCCATCACCAACACCATTAGGGTGTTTGGTGATTTTGATCTTTGATATTCTAATCTTGTAAATTTCATCTTTGTTTTATCTTGTTAAAACACTAATCATTCAATACAAGTTCTTGTTTAATCTTTCCATTTTATCTTGTTCATCATCATCTTTTATTTCAAGTTTTCAAGTTTTTATTTGATTGATTTGATCTTCAAAAGTTGTTGGGATTTGTGTTTTTGTTAATGGGATTTGTAGTTTATGGTTAGTAGATGCTTTGTGTTTAGTTTTATTTAAGATTTGGTTAAAAACTTGGTGATTTTTGGATTAAAACTGATTTTCCTTGTTCTTCGGGTAAACGACTGTTCTTGAGTTCCCAGACTTCCGGATGAACACTTAAGTTCCGGATAAACCAAAAACTTCCGAATAAGCATTAAGTTCCGAATGAATTAAAATCTTCCGAATGAGTTTTTGTTTAAGAAGTTCCGAATGAGTTTCCTTTAAAATCTTCCGAATGAGTCTCTTTTTGAAAAGTTCCGAATAAAATTCCTTTAAAAGTTCCGAATGAGTTTTCTTGTGTAAAAGTTCCGAATGAATGCAAAGTTCCGAATGAACCTCAAGTTCCGAATGAATGTTAAGTTCCGGATGAACTTAAGTTCCGAATGAAGCAAAACTTCCGGGTGAACCTAAAGTTCCGAATGAAGCAAAACTTCCGGATGAACCAAACTTCCGAACGAAGTTCCGAATCAAGGAGTTCCGAGTGAAAAGTTCCGGATGAACAAAGTT